>JAVHNO010000086.1:0-22000 GCA_031439595.1 Pterocarpus santalinus | reverse complement strand
AGACTAGATTCCAATCAATGGCAAAAAGAACATAAAGGACAAAGAGAAACCAATTCATCATGGACAGAGACTTACTTGCAATCAAATGCCAAAAGAGCGTAAAGGACAAAGAGAAACCAATTCCATAAGGATTAAGGCTTGATTCCAATCAATGGCAAAAAGAACTTAAAGGACAAAGAGAAACCAATTCATTATGGACTAAGACTTACTTGCAATCAAATGCCAAAAGAGCATAAAGGACAATGACAAACCAATTCCTTGAGGATTAAGACTAGATTCGAATCAATGGCAAAAAGAAAATAAAGGACAAAGAGAAACCAATTCATTATGGACTAAGACTTACTTGCAATCAAATGCCAAAAGAACGTAAAGGACAAAGAGAAACCAATTCCTTAAGGATTAAGACTTGATTCCAATCAATGGCAAAAAGAACTTAAAGGACAAAGAGAAACCAATTCATTATGGACTAAGACTTACTTCCAATCAAATGCCAAAAGAACGTAAAGGACAAAGAGAAACCAATTCCTTAAGGATTAAGACTTGATTCCAATCAATGGCAAAAAGAACTTAAAGGACAAGAGAAACCAATTCATTATGGACTAAGACTTACTTGCAATCAAATGCCAAAAGAACGTAAAGGACAATGAGAAACCAATTCCTTGAGGATTAAGACTAGATTCCAATCAATGGCAAAAAGAACAAAAAGGACAAAGAGAAACCAATTCATTATGGACTATGTCTTACTTGCAATCAAATGCCAAAAGAGCATAAAGGACAATGACAAACCAATTCCTTGAGAATTAAGACTACATTCCAACCAATGGCAAAAAGAACTTAAAGGACAAAGAGAAACCAATTCATTATGGACTAAGACTTACTTCCAATCAAATGCCAAAAGAGCGTAAAGGACAATGAGAAACCAATTCCTTGAGGATTAAGACTAGATTCCAATCAATGGCAAAAAGAACTTAAAGGACAAAGAGAAACCAATTCATTATGGACTAAGACTTACTTGCAATCAAATGCCAAAAGAACGTAAAGGACAATGAGAAACCAATTCCTTAAGGATTAAGACTTGATTCGAATCAATGGCAAAAAGAGCCTAAAGGACAAAGAGAAACCAATTCATTATGACTAAGACTTACTTGCAATCAAATGCCAAAAGAGCGTAAAGGACAATGACAAACCAATTCCATAAGGATTAAGACTTAATTCCAATCAATGGCAAAAAGAACTTAAAGGACAAAGAGAAACCAATTCATTATGGACTAAGACTTACTTGCAATCAAATGCCAAAAGAACGTAAAGGACAATGAGAAACCAATTCCTTGAGGATTAAGACTAGATTCCAATCAATGGCAAAAAGAACTTAAACGACAAAGAGAAACCAATTCATTATGGACTAAGACTTACTTGCAATCAAATGCCAAAAAGACGTAAAGGACAATGAGAAACCAATTCCTTAAGGATTAAGACTTGATTCAATCAATGGCAAAAAGAACATAAAGGACAAGAGAAACCAATTCATTATGGACTAAGACTTACTTCCAATCAAATGCCAAAGAGCGTAAAGGACAGTGAGAAACCAATTCCTTGAGGATTAAGACTTGATTCCAATCAATGGCAAAAAGAACTTCAAGGACAAAGAGAAACCAATTCATTATGGACTAAGAGTTACTTGCAATCAAATGCCCAAAGAACGTAAAGGACAATGAGAAACCAATTCCTTGAGGATTAAGACTTGATTCCAATCAATGGCAAAAAGAACTTAAAGGACAAAGAGAAACCAATTCATTATGGACTAAGACGTACTTCCAATCAAAAGCCAAAGAGCGTAAAGGACAATGAGAAACCAATTCCTTGAGGATTAAGACTTAATTCCAATCAATCGCAAAAAGAACATAAAGGAAGAAGAGAAACCAATTCATTATGGACTAAGGCTTACTTGCAATCAAATGCCAAAAGAACGTAAAGGACAATGAGAAACCAATTCCTTAAGGATTAAGACTTGATTCCAATCAATGGCAAAAAGAACATAAAGGACAAAGAGAAACCAATTCATTATGGACTAAGACTTACTTGCAATCAAATGCCAAAGAGCGTAAAGGACAATGAGAAACCAATTCCTTGAGGATTAAGACTTGATTCAATCAATGGCAAAAAAGAACTTAAAGGACGAAGAGAAACCAATTCATTATGGACTAAGACTTACTTCCAATCAAATGCCACAAGAGCGTAAAGGACAAAGAAACCAATTCCTTAAGGATTAAGACTTGATTCCAATCAATGGCAAAAAGAACTTAAAGGACAAAGAGAAACCAATTCATTATGGACTAAGACTTACTTCCAATCAAATGCCAAAAGAGCGTAAAGGACAATGAGAAACCAATTCCTTGAGGATTAAGACTAGATTCCAATCAATGGCAAAAAGAACATAAAGGACAAAGAGAAACCAATTCATTATGGACTAAGACTTACTTGCAATCAAATGCCAAAAGCGTAAAGGACAATGAGAACCCAATTCCTTAAGGATTAAGACCTGATTCGAATCAATGGCAAAAAGAACATAAAGGACAAAGAGAAACCAATTCATTATGGACTAAGACTTACTTGCAATCAAATGCCAAAAGAGCGTAAAGGACAATGAGAAACCAATTCCTTGAGGATTAAGACTAGATTCCAATCAATGGCAAAAAGAACATAAAGGACAAAGAGAAACCAATTCATTATGGACTAAGACTTACTTCCAATCGAATGCCAAAAGAACGTAAGGACAATGAGAAACCAATTCCTTAAGGATTAAGACTTGATTCAATCAATGGCAAAAAGAACATAAAGGACAAAGAGAAACCAATTCATTATGGACTAAGACTTACTTCCAATCAAATGCCAAAAGAGCGTAAAGGACAATGAGAAACCAATTCCTTGAGGATTAAGACTAGATTACAGTCAATGGCAAAAAGAACATAAGGGACAGAGAGAAACCAATTCATTATGGACTAAGACTTACTTGCAATCAAATGCCAAAGAGCGTAAAGGACAATGAGAAACCAATTCCTTGAGGATTAAGACTTGATTCAATCAATGGCAAAAGAACTTAAAGAATAAAGAGAAACCAATTCATTATGGACTAAGACTTACTTCCAATCAAATGCCAAAAGAGCGTAAAGGACAAAGAAAAACGAATTCCTTAAGGATTAAGACTTGATTCAATCAATGGAAAAAAAAACTTAAAGGACAAAGAGAAACCAATTCATTATGGACTAAGACTTACTTCCAATCAAATGCCAAAAGAACGTAAAGGACAATGAGAAACCAATTCCTTGAGGATTAAGACTAGATTCGAATCAATGGCAAAAAGAACTTAAAGGACAAAGAGAAACCAATTCATTATGGACTAAGACTTACTTCAATCAAATGCCAAAGAACGTAAAGGACAATGAGAAACCAATTCCTTGAGGATTAAGACTAGATTCCAATCAATGGCAAAAAGGAACATAATGGACAAAGAGAAACCAATTCATTATGGACTAAGAGTTACTTGCAATCAAATGCCAAAAGAACGTAAAGGACAATGAGTAACCAATTCCTTAAGGATTAAGACTTGATTCCAATCAATGGCCAAAAGAACATAAAGGACAAAGAGAAACCAATTCATTATGGACTAAGACTTACTTCCAATCAAATGCCAAAAGAGCGTAAAGGACAATGAGAAACCAATTCCTTAAGGATTAAGACTTGATTCAATCAATGGCAAAAAGAACTTAAAGGACAAAGAGAAACCAATTCATTATGGACTAAGACTTACTTGCAATCAAATGCCAAAAGAACGTAAAGGACAAAGAGAAACCAATTCCTTCAGGATTAAGACTTGATTCCAATCAATGGCAAAAAGTACTTAAAGGACAAAGAGAAACCAATTCATTATGGACTAAGAGTTACTTGCAATCAAATGCCAAAAGAGCGTAAAGGACAATGAGAAACCAATTCCTTGAGGATTAAGACTAGATTCCAATCAAAGGCAAAAGAACTTAAGGACAAAGAGAAACCAATTCATTATGGACTAAGAGTTACTTGCAATCAAATGCCAAAAGAGCGTAAAGGACAATGAGAAACCAATTCCTTAAGGAATAAGACTTGCTTTCAATCAATGGCAAAAAGAACATAAAGGACAAAGAGAAACCAATTCATTATGGACTAAGACTTACTTGCAATCAAATGCCAAAAGAACGTAAAGGACAATGAGAAACCAATTCCTTAAGGATTAAAACGTGATTGCAATCAACGGCAAAAAGAACTTAAAGCACAAAGAGAAACCAATTCATTATGGACTAAGACTTACTTCCAATCAAATGCCAAAAGAGCGTAAAGGACAATGAGAAACCAATTCCTTGAGGATTAAGACTAGATTCCAGTCAATGGCAAAAAGAACGTAAAGGATGAAGAGAAACCGATTCATTATGGACTAAGACTTACTTGCAATCAAATGCCAAAAGAGCGTAAAGGACAAAGAGAAACCAATTCCTTAAGGATTAAGACTTGATTGCAATCAATGGCAAAAAGAACTTAAAGGACAAAGAGAAACCAATTCATTATGGACTAAGACTTACTTGCAATCAAATGCCAAAAGAACGTAAAGGACAATGAGAAACCAATTCCTTAAGGATTAAGACTAGATTGCAATCAATGGCAAAAAGAACATAAAGGACGAAGAGAAACCAATTCATTATGGACTAAGACTTACTTCCAATCAAATGCCAAAAGAACGTAAAGGACAATGAGAAACCAATTCCTTAAGGATTAAGACTTGATTCCAATCAATGGCAAAAAGACCATAAAGGACGAAGCGAAACCAATTCATTATGGACTAAGACTTACTTCCAATCAAATGCCAAAAGACTTAAAGGACAATGAGAAACCAATTCGTAAAGGATAAAGACTTGATACGAATCAATGGCAAAAAGAACTTAAAGGACAAAGAGAAACCAATTCATTATGGACTAAGACTTACTTGCAATCAAATGCCAAAAGAGCGTAAAGGACAATGAGAAACCAATTCCTTAAGGATTAAGACTTGATTCCAATCAATGGCAAAAAGAACTTAAAGGACAAAGAGAAACCAATTCATTATGGACTAAGACTTACTTGCAATTAAATGCCAAAGGAACGTAAAGGACAATGAGAAACCAATTCCTTAAGGATTAAGACTTGATTCAATCAATGGCAAAAAGAACTTAAAGGACAAAGAGAAACCAATTCATTATGGACTAAGACTTACTTGCAATCAAATGCCAAAAGAACGTAAAGGACAATGAGAAACCAATTCCTTAAGGATTAAGACTTGATTGCAATCAATGGCAAAAAGAACTTAAAGAACAAAGAGAAACCAATTCATTATGGACTAAGACTTACTTCCAATCAAATGCCAAAAGAGCGTAAAGGACAAAGAAAAACGAATTCCTTAAGGATTAAGGCTTGATTCCAATCAATGGCAAAAAGAACTTAAAGGACAAAGAGAAACCAATTCATTATGGACTAAGACTTACTTGCAATCAAATGCCAAAAGAACGTAAAGGACAATGAGAAACCAATTCCTTAAGGATTAAGACTTGATTCCAATCAATGGCAAAAAGAACATAAAGGACAAAGAAAAACCAATTCACTATGGACAAAGACCTACTTCCAATCAAATGCCAAAAGAACGTAAAGGACAATAAGAAACCAATTCCTTAAGGATTAAGACTTGATTCCAATCAATGGCAAAAAGAACTTAAAGGACAAAGAGAAACCAATTCATTATGGACTAAGACTTACTTGCAATCAAATGCCAAAAGAACGTAAAGGACAATGAGAAACCAATTCCTTGAGGATTAAGACTAGATTCCAATCAATGGCAAAAAGAACTTAAAGGACAAAGAGAAACCAATTCATTATGGACTAAGACTTACTTGCAATCAAATGCCAAAAGAACGTAAAGGACAAAGAGAAACCAATTCCTTCAGGATTAAGACTTGATTCCAATCAATGGCAAAAAGAACTTAAAGGACAAAGAGAAACCAATTCATTATGGACTAAGACTTACTTGCAATCAAATGCCAAAAGAGCGTAAAGGACAATGAGAAACCAATTCCTTGAGGATTAAGACTAGATTCCAATCAATGGCAAAAAGAACATAAAGGACAAAGAGAAACAAATTCATTATGGACTAAGACTTACTTGCAATCAAATGCCAAAAAGCGTAAAGGACAAGAGAAACCAATTCCTTAAGGATTAAGACTTGATTCAATCAATGGCAAAAGAACTTCAAGGACAAAGAGAAACCAATTCATTATGGACTAAGACTTACTTGCAATCAAATGCCAAAAGAACTTAAAGGACAAAGAGAAACCAAGTCATTACGGATTAAGACTTACTTCAATCAAATGCCAAAAGAACTTAAAGGACAAGAGAAACCAATTCATTATGGATTAAGACTTGATTCCAATCAAATGGCAAGAACATAAAGGACAAAGAGAAACCAATTCCTTATGGATTAAGACTTACTTCCAATCAATGGCAAAGAACTTAAAGGACAAAGAGAAACCAATTCATTATGGATTAAGACTTACTTCAATCAAATGCCAAAAGAACTTAAAGGACAAAGAGAAACCAATTCCTTATGGATTAAGACTTGATTCAATCAATGGCAAAAAGAACTTAAGGACAAAGAGAAACCAATTCATTATGGATTAAGACTTACTTCCAATCAAATGCCAAAAGAACTTAAAGGACAAAGAAAACCAATTCATTATGGATTAAGACTTACTTCCAATCAAATGGCAAAAAGAACTTAAAGGACAAAGAGAAACCAATTCATTATGGATTAAGACTTGATTCCAATCAATGGCAAAAAGAACTTAAAGGACAAGAGAAAACCAATTCATTATGGACTAAGACTTACTTGCAATCAAATGCCAAAAGGAGCGTAAGGACAAAGAGAAACCAATTCCTTAAGGATTAAGACTTGATTCAATCAATGGCAAAAAAGAACTTAAAGGACAAGAGAAACCAATTCATTATGGACTAAGACTTACTTCCAATCAAATGCCAAAAGAACGTAAAGGACAAAGAGAAACCAATTCCTTGAGGATTAAGACTTGATTCCAATCAATGGCAAAGAACTTAAAGGTCAAAGAGAAACCAATTCATTATCGACTAAGACTTACTTCCAATCAAATGCCAAAAGAACGTAAAGGACAATGAGAAACCAATTCCTTGAGGATTAGGACTTGATTCAATCAATGGCAAAAGAAACATAAAGGACAAAGAGAAACCAATTCATTATGGACTAAGACTTACTTGCAATCAAATGCCAAAAAGAACGTAAAGGACAAAGAAAAACCAATTCCTTAAGGATTAAGACTTGATTCAATCAATGGCAAAAAGAACTTAAGGACAAAGAAACCAATTCATTATGGACTAAGACTTACTTCCAATCAAATGCCAAAAAACGTAAAGGACAATGAGAAACCAATTCCTTAAGGATTAAGACTTGATTCAATCAATGGCAAAAGAACATAAGGACAAAGAGAAACCAATTCATTATGGACTAAGACTTACTTCAATCAAATGCCAAAAAGCACTTAAAGGACAAAGAGAAACCAATTCCTTAAGGATTAAGACTTGATTCCAATCATTGGCAAAAAGAACTTAAAGGACACACAGGAACCAATTCATTATGGACTAAGACTTACTTCAATCAAATGCCAAAAAGAACGTAAAGGACAAAGAGAAACCAATTCCTCATGGATTAAGACTTGATTCCAATCAATTGGCAAAAGAACTTAAGGACAAAGAGAAACCAATTCATTATGGACTAAGACACTTCCAATCAAATGCCAAAAAGAACTTGAAGGACAATGAGAAACCAATTCCTATGGATTAAGACTTAATTCAATCAATGGCAAAAAGAACTTAAAGGACAAAGAGAAACCAATTCATTATGGACTAAGACTTACTTCCAATCAAATGCCAAAACAACGTAAAGGACAAAGAGAAACCAATTCCTTAAGGATTAAGACTTGATTGCAATCAATGACAAAAAGAACTTAAAGGACAAAGAGAAACCAATTCGTTATGGACTAAGACTTACTTGCAATCAAATGCCAAAATAACGTAAAGGACAAAGAAGAACCAATTCCTTAAGGATTAAGACTTGAATCCAATCAATGGCAAAATGAACTTAAGGATAAGAGAAACCAATTCATTATGGACTAAGACTTACTTCCAATCAAATGCCAAAACAACGTAAAGGACAATGAGAAACCAATTGCATAAGGATTAAGACTAGATTCAATCAATGGCAAAAGAACTTAAAGGACAAAGAGAAACCAATTCATTATGGACTAAGACTTACTTCCAATCAAATGCAAAGAAATTGAAGGACAAGAAAACCAATTCCTTAAGGATTAAGACTTGATTCAATCAATGGCAAAAACAACTTAATGGACAAAGAGAAAGCGAATTCCTTAGCGATTAAGTCTTGATTCCAATCATTGGTGTAACATCCACGATTTCCAAGTTAGACTTAGCCATCGGGATTGATCAATCCCAATTTCGACTTCATCTTTGGATTTCAATAGGATGATTATTTAGAGTTCCGAGTTCATTTTGCCTAATTTTGACTTCATGTCAGTCCTATTTCGACTTCATGTGATGGTTCACGAGTTAAATGAGAGGCTTCCGAGTTCCAATATCCGACTTAATGTATCTGATTTCCGGTCTCATAATGTAGCTTCAAGTTTCAGCCGAGATACCCCATTTCCGGTCTCATACTGTGGCTTCAAGTTCAGGATAAATTCCCGAGTTCAAATAGGAGTTAGAGATTATATGATTGTCAGCTGCATGACTTCTGACCTCCGACCTTGATTCAAGATTTCCTCAAGTCACAAACAACATGGCACAAGTTCCGACCTTAAGCTAATAGGGACGAGTTCCGATTTCAGGTAGACCGGAAGTGTGCCTTACTTTAGGGAACAGCGTGGAGAGCAATTTGGCCACAAAATTCCAACCAATCAACACCACAACTTTCATGTATTTAAATCAGACTCTTCTCTTCATTTTGGTCTGATTTACGTTCCCCTTCCTAGCCTTCTTCTTCTTCCTTTCCTCTCTCAATCTACCCTCTCAAACCCCCAAGCTTTGTCAAGGCTTCCTTGAGCTCAAATTCAAATTCAGCAAGATCACACTCCAAAGAGGTAGAATTCAATCTCTAACTTTGATTTCTCTAAATTGAGGATGCATGAAAGATTACTTTTTATGATTATTTGATGATATATTGGATGTGTATGATCGGATTAATATGGGATTAATATGAAATCTTGAGTGGGAATTAGAATTAGAAGAAGAAAACTAAGAGAAATGGATGGATTAGGATGCTGTCTAGATGAAGAATTCCACGGCAGTCCGTACGACGGAGTGTACGGCCCCGCCTACAACCGGTTAAATCCGATGAAATCATTTTTAGATGAAAGTAGACATTCAGGGCTTTCCATAGATATATCATATAAGGTTATTGGATTAGTATTGAGGGAGATATGAATTTTGAAGTTTGACCTAGGATTCAGGATTTTTATCTGGGCAGGAGTGACATGAGTAGGGTATAACTCACCTACACAACTCCAAATTGAGTGAAACTAACTTTTTTAGAAAGCTTACATATAGGGGAACATCCCAATATGAAATTATGAGTTTGTTATGGTCCCAATTGTTCCCAGTGATTCGAGGAAGTTGCCCTATGTCCAATCCAGGCCAAAACAGGGTAGTTCAGGAAGGTCAACTTTCAGGACTTATAACTCGAGGTATACTTAAGCAAATGGAATGAAACTTGTGACAAATGAAAAATCGTCCTGTTAGCTTCAATATGAGACCATATTCGCATGATTTGAGCTTAGTTTCGATTTTTAATGAATTTATACTTCCAGGAGGGTAATTCGGGCTAGTGACTGAACAGGTTAAGCAAAAGTTGAATATCTTGAGTTATATAGATCAAAATGACATGGGACCAAAGAGGTTAGAAAGTAGACATATAGATCTATGATATATTCAAAATCCAAGTTTAAATGAGTTGAATAGAAGTGAAGGCAGATTATACAAAAATTCGGGCAGAACTGAGTAAGATTGGCGAGAATAGCCAAGTTGATGGTTACACAAGAGGTCAATGGATACATAAGGTTTGAGTTGAGGATTGAGTTTTACATTGATATATATATATGTTAGATTGAGTATAATGCACGATAACTAAATTGTTTGTAAGAACTAGCACTATTCATGGGGAAAGCAGATCTGATCCGTTATGCTGCAGGAATTCATGGGCAGAAATCTATGCAATTAGAAATATTTATATGCAAGAATGATATAAGTGTGATATGAGTCAAGAAGCAGTATGATATGAGTTATCAAGGATGAATAAAAGTATGAATGGGTATATAGAAACCCTATATTCAAGAATGATATAAGTATGATATGAGGTATATATGAAAATAAATGATGAGCACGTGTATAAGTGTATTCAACATGTTTATACGTGAGAATGAAAAGATATAAGTATATTAAATGTGAATATAAAGATATGGATCCCCTTGTGGGTAAGTCGGTATGACGACGATCACGAGTTGAGCTTAGTAGCTCACTCCAAGGCCAGGCTACCCAAGGGCAGTAAAGGTTAAAGAGTAAAGGCTTAAAGACTAAAGATTGAAGTATATGCATAGCACCCCACTCACATCAGGCATGGCATTGACCTAGCTAGTGTGAGTATAAGGGGTAGGACTTACATGATGTAACACCCTAATAAATCCATATTACACTGAAGTCGTATTCTGCAGTGTTTTATTAGTTGTTACTTATGCTCGTGGAACACTAAACTTTACTTGAAATTAAATTACGCGGAAAATACAGTAAATTTTTTTTTTTGAAATATGTCGTTGCGTTGGAAAAGTAAAGCCTTCTTGCGAGAAGATAGCAATAAGCGAGCGTATCATGAGAGATTTCGATATAAATGGAAGCAACAAGAGATAAATGACAAAGTCATACATTGAAATTATAACTTCAACTCCATAATATACTTAATCTCACAATATCCAACAAATACATATAAAGGCAACTCATGGACATGCCATGGCCCCAAATATCAAAGGTACACAAGTCTGATGAGATACAATACTAAATGAAATACAAGAGTTAGGGAGCACAAATCAAAATAAGCCCTTGTAGACATATGCTGACTTCTGCCTTCCATGCCCTTCCATCGAACTCAGGTCCTCGAGATGCCGAGTCCCCGTGCTTTGCTCGGCCTCCGAGAGGCGCGCGAGTCTGCGAATGATGCGAGGGGCCTGCTGATCACCTCTATCTGACGGACGCGACGGCGAGAACATAGCTGCCCAGGAGGCGTGCCTCGGAGGATCCTCACCGAGCAGCGACAAGCGATGCTGGGGAGTGGCGGCGAAGGCTTTGCCCTACTGACCCTAGGAGTGGCCGTCCGAACTCACCTCGACCACGGGAACCTCTGGCGGCGGCATAGGCTCGACTCACGGGTAGGCCAGGAGACATAGGCTCCATCTCGATCTCGGGCAATGGCTCAGGCGGAAATCCCAAGGACCAGCGGTTTGTCCAAGGCATGACAAAGATCGTCCATAGAAATTTGGCGGAATCTCTGGCTCCTCTTGTTCAAAAACTTCGACCGGATAGAAGTAGGTGCGAACTATACGTGGTGATCGTGTTGCCCGCGATAGCGTGGGCGTCCTCATCATAAGCCGCTCATGGTGGGGAGGCTCCATGCTCCACGTCACGTGAGGCTCCATGAGTATCTGGTGACGAGACGGAAAAACAACTAGGATGAGAAATAAGATTTCTCGGTGGGACTCGACCACGACATCGGTGTCATCGTCATCATCCCGGCCGCTTCCGGTTTTTAAATGAAAGCGTGGGCACCACAATAGGTTCAAATATTTGATTTTCAGCGTTACTACGAAGTGGATCCCATTTTTAGTACTTATCCTCATTGTATTAACAACATCATGGCATACATGAAAGCTCATACGACTAGTCATAACATACATAAGCGAGAATGAGAGTTATGTTCTTTACTTGGGTTGGACGAAGTCCCTTTCTTTCCTTAACTTGACTTATCTTAAGTCCTTTCTTTTCTTAACTTGACTCATCTTGAGTCCTTCTCTTTTCACCCACTAAACATAAGTGGTAATGAGCTCATACGTGACCAGTCGCCATAGAATTTCGGTACTTACACTGGCTGGGTCATGCCATGCCTCATGTAAGCCCTATCCCACTATACTCACATTTGGGTCATGCCATGCCTCATGTGAGTCGTAGGGTGAGGGAAACTTGAATTAGGTCACCTTCCCTTTTGAAAGATCATACTTTATCCAATCTTTTCTTATTAAACTTATGATGCAAAATATTTCTTAGTGCATAATTTCTACAAAATTTAGTGACATAGCAGGTGAGACCGCATGAACTTCCCAAAATTTTGCTAGGCAGAATCACGATATCAGCATCATATCATATCATCATATCATATTATCATCATCATATCATCATATCATATCATCATCATCATATCATCATTGTCATGGCATCATAATCACATCATCATCACATCATGCTTGCAACCTAAACATAGACATATTCTCAAGCAAAGTCTTATGAGCTTAGCTTAGTAAATTAGGTGCAAGCTTTTACATTGGCTTTCGTTTTATTGATTCCTTTTCCTTCATTATTCTAACTTGACTTATATGATTTTCATATTTTAATTTGGAAGATTTATAGATTAGGTTTTGCATTATAATTTGATTAAAATCTTATGAACTTAATCTAGTATATTTACATTCGGTTTTTCGTTTTATTTGCTTCTTTTGTTAAGGATTAGGCAAGTTTGGTATTTTTATTTTATCTAGTCCTCATTAAGTGAATTATGAAGTTTCATTACTTTAGGCTAAGGCCTTTTACCCCTTTAAGTCATTTATGCATAGTCTTACTTAAAGTTAAGTTTTGACAGTTTTACTTTTACCCTAGGTAGTAAATTTAAAAATTCGCCATAAATTGGTATTTTATCATTTTAATGCGAAATTTTATATGTTTATAGGGTTCTGAGTCTAGTTTTTAACAAAAGAAGTCCCACTCAAAAAATTCATTTTCTAACTCCAGTTATGCATATTTTATTCTGACTTGTTCAGTTTCTAGGTTCATTCCGGTACAGTGGATTGTGACCTCTCATTATAATTGCTCAGAAGGAATCTGAGAAAACTGTTTATGGGTTTGTTCCTCTATGTCTTAGCTTTCATTTAAACTTGGTCTCACTGAAAAATCATTTTTTGTAGCTCGAGTTATACACATTTTAGTGTAGACTGCCCAGACAGAAACCAATCGAGAACAGTCCACTTTGAAAAATCATATCTCACTCATTTTAACTCAGAATCTTATATATTTTATATGTATGGAAAGCTCTCTGAGTCTATTTTCATATAAAATTGGTTCCAATAATTTCTGGGTTTTCTGGAAAAATTTATACCGTTCGGTTTACAGACTGTCAGAAAATCCAGATTTCACGTTTTGCTTTTTCTCATGTTTTCTCCAAAACACTCAACCTCACTTTCAAGAAAACATTCTCAAGTTATAAAACACTCATATATCATGAAAGATTAGTGAAAAACTAACATGTTGGAGTTCAAAAATAGTGGATTCAGCCATGCATCACACCAAACCAAAACATATTTTCACAAACAACCATACTAGCAACAACATCTCATTTTATGACAAGAATGGCTATGATGCCCATAATCAATCTTTAAAACCACCTAGCTATAGAGAGCATAGGAGTTCTAAAGCTTGAAGCGAGAGAAAAAGGGTTTAGAGTCACTACCAAGAAGCTTTCTTTGAAGGAACTTGTGATGGAAAAAGATGATGGTAGTGGTGGTGCTCTCCTCTTGGATCTTGGAAGAGGCTTGATATGTGAGTGTCTTTGATTCTCCAAGAGCAGAAATGGTGGCTCTTGAAGAGTTTGTGAGTGGGATGAGGAGAGGAAAGGATGAGAGAAGTGGGAGAATTCTAGAGAGAAGTTGGAGAGTTTAGAGAGAAGGAGGAGAATTTGAAATTGAGGAGAGAGAGGAGAGCTTTGTGTGTGTTTGGGAGAGGAGTGAAAGAATGAAATGAGGAGAGAGATATGGCTGATGGGTGGGCGCAAAGAGGAGGGAAAGGTGATGGGACTTTACTTCTTACAACAAGCAAGAGAGTGGAAAAACCTTGGGGCAAAAAGGGTGAGTTGTTTTCCTTGAGTCTTGGAGGCATTCTAATGCCCATTTTAAGCTTTTCTCTAGGGGTTAAAGGGAGTACCCTCTTAGGATTTGGTTGCTTGTCTAAGACTCATCCAAGTGTCAAGATCTAATGGTGGATGACAAGGATCCTAGTCTTGGCTTTTTGATCTAATGGTGTAGGATTAAAGAGTTTGAATGAAGGGTGAGATGTTGCTCCTCCTTGGTAGATGCAATACAGGGCATATGCATGGAAGAACTTTTATCTCTAAATGTTATTAGAATTGTATAAATGTAGTTTAACTTAATTGGCTTAATTACCCATGAGTTGACTCTTGTCAATTACACTTTTATGATGTCTTGCATTACGGTTAAGCATATGCTTAATTTGGGGTTTAATTTTCAAGAGTTGTCTTAAGTGTCTAAATCATTATAAACTTAATTAGTAAGGTTAGGTTGTCTTACTTTTGTTTTGGCACCTTGAGTAATTAAGGATTAGGCGATTAAGGTTTTATTAAAGCGGTTAGGACATTATGATTAAATTGTTGGCTAGACTTAATTTACTAAGCTCTTGCTCTCGGGATTAATCGATTAGTTCTCAATTAATCGCTAATCCCTCTAATTAGCCGGGGACACCGAGCTAATTAGCTTAGGTAGAAATGGGGATGTTACACATCAGGCATGGGATGACCTAGCTAGTGTAAGTACCAAATGAAGGTTCTATATTCCTAGGAGGCGTGACATGGCGATCACGCTACGATGGGGGTATGACATGGCGATCATACTACGGAATATAGCATGAGGATCCCATATTCCTAAGGAACGTGACATGGCGATCACGCTCTGATGGGGTATGACATGGCGATCATACTCTGGAATATGGTATGATGCAAGCACCCTAGGAGGCGGCGTCATGCGCCAGGTGTGCTTAGGAATGAAAAGAAAAGTAAATTTTATGTATATGTATAAATTCAAGTACAAGTAAAGTTATGAGTAGAGGTTATGTTTCTAGGAAATTGATGCTATTATACTCTATTTATGTTGCAGTTATTATTCATAATATAATTCATGAATTGACAAGTGTATGAATAAAATGTACTTTGCTTCGGATAATGTATTTTTCAAACTGTGGAATCAAACAGTTTACATAACATGTTCACTTTTTTTTTTTTATAATAAATCGAAGCAAACTGGAGATGACCATGATGACACTATGTATGAAAATTAGAGAATCCTACTGAGAATTTTATAATTCTCACTCCTATTTCCATGTTGTCTCCAGATAATTTTAGAAGTTTCCGAAGACGGCTGAAGTTGCTGTCAGATGAGGTCCACTCAGGTAACAGTAACATCTCCAGGGTGTGGTACTATGACTTAAGCATAGTACTGTGCTTGGGAGGGTGTTACAATTGGCAAAACGAACTTCAAGGACAATGGGAAACCAATTCGGTATAGATTAAGACTTACTTCCAATTAATGGAAAAAAGAACTAAAAGGACAACGATAAACCAATACATTATGGATAAAGACTTACTTCCAATCAATTGCCAAAAGAACTTAAAGGACAAAGAGAAACCAACTCCTTAAGGATTAAGACTTGATTCCAATCAAAAGCAAAAAGAACTTAAAGGACAAAGAGAAACCAATTCATTATGGATTAAGACTTACTTCCAATTAATTGCCAAAAGAACTTAAAGGAGAAAGAGAAACCAATTCCCTAAGGATTAAGGTTTGATTCCAATCAACGGTAAAAAGAACTTAAAGGAGAAAGAGAATCCAATTAATTAAGGATTTAGACTTGATTCCAAACAATTGCAAAAAGAACTTATAGGACTTATTATGGATTAAGAGTTTCTTATAATGAATTGCCAAAAGAACTTACAAGACAAAGAGAAACCAATTTCTTAAGGATTAAGACTTGATTCCAATCAACTGCAAAAGGAACTTAAAGGAAAAAGAGAAACCAATTCCTTAAGGATTAAAATATGATTCCAATGAATGGCATAATGAACTTAAAGGACAAAACAAACCAATTCCTTAAAGATTAAGACTTGATTTCGATCAATGGCAAAAAATGAACTTCGAAGGACATAGGTAAACCAATTCAGCATGGATTCAGACTTACTTCCAATTAATGGCAAAAAGAACTAAAAGGACAAAGAGAAACTAATTCGTTATGGAATAAGATTTACTTCCAATCAATTGCCAAAAGAACTTAAAGGACAAAGAGAAACCAATTCCTTAACGATTAACACTTGATTCCAATCAATGGCCCAAATAACTTATAGGATAAAGAGAAACCAATTCATTATGGATTAAGACTTACTTCCAATCAATTGCCAAAAGAACCTAAAGGACAAGAGAAACCAATTCCGTAAGGACTATGACTTGATTCCAATCAATGGCAAAAGGGTTGTAAAGGACAAAGAAGAACCAATTCCTTAAGGAATAAGACTTCATTCAAAACAATGGCAAAATGAACTTTAAGGACAAGCGGAATGCAATTCGGTATGGATTAAAATGTACTTCGATTAATGGTGAAAAGAACTAAAGGACAAAGCGAAATCAAGTCATTATGGATTAAGACCTAATTTCAATCAATTACCAAAAGAACTTAAAGGAGAAAGAGAAACCAATTCCTTAATGATTAAGACTTGATTCCAATCAATGGCAAAACGAACTTAAAGGAGACAATGACACCAATTCATTATGGATTAAGACTTATTTCCAATCAATTACCAAAAGAACTTAAAGGACAAAGAGAAACCAATTCCTTAAGAGTTAAGACATGATTCCAATCAATGCCAAAAAGAACTTAAAGGACAAAGAGAAACCAATTCATTATGGATTAAGACTTACTTCCAATCAATTGCCAAAAGAACCTAAAGGACAAAGAGAAACCAATTCCGTAAGGACTATGACTTGATTCCAATCAATGGCAAAAGGGTTGTAAAGGACAAAGAGGAACCAATTCCTTAAGGAATAAGACTTCATTCAAAACAATGGCAAAATGAACTTTAAGGACAAACGGAATGCAATTCAGTATGGATTAAAATGTACTTCCAGTTAATGGTGAAAAGAACTAAAAGGACAAAGCGAAATCAAGTCATTATGGATTAAGACCTAATTTCAATCAATTACCAAAAGAACTTAAAGGAGAAAGAGAAACCAATTCCTTAATGATTAAGACTTGATTCCAATCAATGGCAAAACGAACTTAAAGGAGACAATGACACCAATTCATTATGGATTAAGACTTATTTCCAATCAATTACCAAAAGAACTTAAAGGACAAAGAGAAACCAATTCCTTAAGAGTTAAGACATGATTCCAATCAATGCCAAAAAGAACTTAAAGGACAAAGAGAAACCAATTCATTATGAATTAAGACTTATGCCCAATCAATTGCCAAAGGAACTTAAAGGATAAAGAAAGCAATTCCTTAAGGATTAAGACTTGATTTCAATCATTGGCAAAAAGAAGTTAAAGGACAAAGAGAAACTAATTCATTACGGATTATGACTTACTTGCAATTAATTGCCAAAAGAACTTAAAGGTCAAAGAGAAACCAATTCCTTAAGGATTATGACTTCATTCCAATCAATGGCAAAAAGAACTTAAAGGAAAAAGACAAACCAATTCCTTAAGGATTAAGACTTGATTCTGTTAATGGCAAATAGAACTTAAAGGAATAAAAGAAACCAATTCCATATGGATTAAGACTTGATTCCAATCAATAGCAAAAAGAACTTAAAGAAAAAGGGACACCAATTTCTTAAGAATTAAGACTTGATTCGAATCAATGGCAAAATGAACTTTAAGGAGAAAGGGAAACAAAATCAGTATGGATGAAGAGTAACATCCATTTAAACGCAAAAAGAATTTAAAGGACAAAGAGAAATCAATTCATCATGGATTGGGAATTACTTTCAATCAAATGGCAAAAGAACTTAGAGGATAAAGAGAAACCAATTCTTTAAGGATTAAGACTTGATTCCATTCAATGACAAAATAAACTTGATGGAGAAAGGGAAACCAATTCGAGTATGGATTAAGACATATTTTCAATGAATGGCAAAAGAACTTAAAAGACAAAGAGAAACCAATTCATTATGGATTAAGATTTACTTCCAATCAATTGCCAAAAAGAACTTAAAGGAAAAAGAAATACTATTTCTTTAAGGATTAAGACTTGATGCCAATCAATGGCAAAAAGAAATCAAAGGAAAAAGAGAAACTAATTCCTTAAGGACTAGGACTTGATTCCAATCAATATCAAAAAGAACTTAATGGACAAGGAGAAACCAATTCCTTAAGGATTAACATTTGATTCCGATCAATGGCAAAATGAACTTAGAGGACATAGGGAGATCAGTGCATGAGGGTTAAGACTTGCTTCCAATTAATGGCAAAAGGAATTTGAAGGCCAAAGAGAAACCAATTTATTATAGAATAAGATTTACTTCTAACCAATTGCCAAAAGAACTTAAAGGACAAAGTGAAACCAATGGCTTAGGGATTAAGACTTGATTCCAATCAACGGCAAAAGTAACTTAAAGGACAAAGAGAAACCAATTTCTTAAGGATTAAGACTTGATCCCAATCAATGGCAAAATGAACTTGAAGGACAAAGGGAAACCAATCCATTATGGATTAAGATTTACTTCCAATTAATTGCTAAAAGAACTTCAAGGATAAAGAGAAACCAACTCCTAAAAGATTAAGACTTGATTCCAATATGTGGCAAAAAGAAATTAAAGGGCAAAGAGTAACCAATTCTTTAAGGATTAAGAATTGATTCCAATCAATGGCAAAATGAACTTAAAGAACAAAGAGAGACTAATTCATTATGGATTAAGACTTACTTCCAATCAATTGCCAAAACAACTTAAAGGACAAAGAGAAAGCAATTCCTTGAGGGTTAAGACTTGATTCCAATCAATGGCAAAAAGAACTTAAAGGACAAAGAGAAACCAATTTATTATGGATTAAGACTTACTTCCATTCAACTGCCAAAACAACTTGAAGGACAAAGAGAAAGCAATTCGTTAAGGATTAAGACTTGATTCCAATCATTGGCAAAAGAAGTTAAAGGATAAAGAGAAATCAATTCATTATGGATTATGACTTACTTGCAATTAATTGGCGAAAGAACTTAAAGGACACAAAGAAACCAATTCTTTAAGGATTAAGATTTGATTCTAATCAATGGCAAAAAGATCTTAAAGGACAAAGAGAAACCAATTCATTATGGATTAAGACTTACTTCCAATCAACTGCCAAAAGAACTTCAAGTACAAAGAGAAACCAATTCGTTAAGGATTAAGACTTGATTCCAATCGTTGGCAAAGAGAAGTTAAAGGACAAAGAGAAGCTAATTAGTTATGGATTATGACTTACTTCCAATTAATGGCAAAAAGAAAAGCAATTTCTTAGGGATTAAAACTTGATTCTGATCAATGGCGGAAAGAACTTAAAGTAAAAAAAGAAACCAATTCCTTAATGATTAGGACTTGCTTCTAATCAATAGCCAAATAACCTTAAAGGACTAAGAGAAACCATTTCCTTAAGGATTAAAGACTTGATTCCAATCAATGGCAAAATGAAGTTAAAGGACAAAGGAAACCAATTTTGTATGGATTACGACTTACTTCCAATTAAGGGAAAAAAAACTTAAAGGATAAAGAGAATCCAATTCATCATGGATTAAGAATTACCTCCAATCAATTGGCAAAAGAACTGAGAGGAAATAGAGAAACCAATTCCTTAAGGATTAAGACATGATTCCAATCAATGGTAAAATAAACTTCAAGGACAAAGGGAAACCAATTCGGTATGGATTAAGACTTACTTTCGAGAAATGGGAAAAAGAACTTAAGGGACAAAGAGAAACTAATTCATTATGGATTAAGACTTACTTCCAATCAAGTGCCAAATAAACTTACAGGACAAAGATAAACCAATTCCTTAAGTATTAAGACTTGATTCCAATCAATGGCAAAAAGAACGTAAAGGCAAAGAGAAACCAATTCACTATGGATTAAAACTTACTTCTAATCAATTGGCAAGAGAACTTAAAGGATCAAGAGAAACTAATTCCTTAAGGATTAAGACTTGATTCCAATTATGGATTAAAACTAACTTCCAATCAATTGCCAAGAGAACTTAAAGGATAAAGGGAAACCAATTCCTTAAGGATTAAGACTTGGTTCTAATCACTGGAAAAAAGAACATAAAGGACAAAGAGAAACCAATTCATTATGGATTAAGACTTACTTCCAATCAATTCCCAAATGAACTTAAAAAAAAAGGAGACACCAATTCCTTAAGGATTAAGACTTGATTCCAATCAACAGGTAAATGAACGAAAAGGACAAAAGGAAACTAAGTCAGTATGGATTAAAACTTGTTTCCATTTAATGGCAAATAGAACTTAAAGGACAAAGAGAAACCAATTCATTATGGATTAAGAATTACTTCCAATTGATTGCGAAATGAACTTAATGGACAAAGATAAACCTATTTCTTAAGTATTAAGACTTGATTCCATTCAATGGCAAAAACAAGTTAAAGGACAAAGAGAAACCAATTCATTACGCATTATAACTTACTTGTAATTAATTGCCAAAAGAACATAAAAGGCAAAGAGAAACCAATTCCTTAAAGATTATGACTTGATTCCAATCAATGGCAAACAGAAGTTAAAGGAAAAAGAGAAACCAATTCCTTAAGTAGTAAGACTTGATTCCTATCAATAGCAAATAGAACTTAAAGGAATAAGAGAAACCAATTCCATAAGGATTAAGACTCGATATCAATTAACGGCAAAAAGAACTTAAAGGTAAAAGGGACACCAATTCCTTAAGGATTAAGACCTCATTCCAACAAATGGAAAAAAAGAACTTAAAGGACAAAGAGAAACTAATTCCTTAAGGATTAAAAACTTGATTTCAATCAATGGCAAAATGAACTTGAAGGACAAAGGGAAACTAATTCTCTATAGATTAAAACTAAATTCCAATTAAAGGCAGAAAGAATTTAAAGGACAAAGAGAAACCAATTCATCATGGATTAGGAATTACCTCCAATCAAATGGCAGAAGAACTTAGAGGACAAAGAGAAACCAATTCCTTAAGGATTAAGAATTGATTCCATTCAATGACAAAATGAACTTGATGGACAAAATGAAACCAATTCAGTATGGAGTAAGACATATTTCCAATGAATAGCAAAAAGAACTTAAAGGACAAAGAGAAACCAATTCATTATGGATTAAGATTTGCTTCTAATCAATTGCAAAAAGAACTTAAAGGAAAAAGAGAAACCAATTCCTTATGGACTAAGACTTGATGCCAATCAATGGCAAAAGAAATCAAAGGAAAAAGAGAAACCAATTCCTTAAGGATTAGGACTTGATTCCAATCAATATCAAAAAGAACTTAAAGGAGAAAGAGAAACCAATTCCTTATTGATTCCAATCAATGGCAAAATGAACTTGAAGGACATAAGGAGACTAATTCTGTAAGGATTAAGACTTACTTCCAATTAACAGCAAAAGGAATTTAAAGGCCAAAGAGAAACCAATTTATTATCGAATAAGATTTACTTCTAACCAATTGCCAGAAAAACTTAAAGGACAAAGTGAAACCAATACCTTAGGGATTAAGACTAGATTCCAATCAATGGCAAAAATGAAC
>JAVHNO010000085.1:0-15466 GCA_031439595.1 Pterocarpus santalinus | reverse complement strand
TAACTACATTTACATTCGGTTTTTCGTTTTATTTGCTTCTTTTGTTAAGGATTAGGCAAGCTTGGTATTTTATTCCATCTAGTCTTCATTAAGTAAATTATGAAGTTTCATTACTTTGAGCTAAGGTCTTTTACCTTTTTAAGTCATTTATGCAAAGTCTTACTTAAGGTTAAGTTTTGACAGTTTTACTTTTACCCTAAGCAGTAACTTTAAAAATTCACCATAAATTGGTATTTTATCATTTTAATGCGAAATTTTATATACTTTTAGGGTTCTGAGTCTAGTTTTTAACAAAAACAAGTCCCACTCAAAAATTCATTTTCTAACTCCAGTTATGCATATTTTATTCTGACTTGTTCAGTTTCCAAGTTCACTCCCGGTACAGTGGATTGTCACTTCTCATTATAATTGCTCAGAAGGAATCTGAGAAAACTGTTTTAGGTATTTGTTCCTCTATGTCTCAGATTTCATTTAAACTTGGTCTCACTCAAAAATCATTTTTGTAGCTCGAGTTATACACATTTTAGTGTAGACTGCCCAGACAGAAACCGATCCGAGAACAGTCCACTTTGAAAAATCATATCTCACTCATTTTAACTCCGAATCTTATATATTTTATATGTATGGAAAGCTCTCTGAGTCTATTTTCATATAAAATTGGTTCCACTAATTTCTGAGTTTTCTGGAAAAAGTTATACTGTTCGGTTTTACAGACTGCCAGAAAATCCAGATTTCACGTTTTGCTTTTTCTCATGTTTTCTCCAAAACACTCAACCTCACTTTCAAGAAACCATTCTCAAGTTATAAAACACTCATATACCATGAAAGATTAGTGAAAAACTAACATGTTGGAGTTCAAAAATGTTGAGTTCAGCCATGCATCACACCAAACCGAAAACATGTTTTCAACAAACCACCATACAAAGCAACAACATCTCATTCTATGACAAGGATGGCTATGATGCCCAAATCAATCCTTAAAACCACCTAGCTATGGAGAGCATAGGAGTTCTAAAGCTTGAAAAACAAGAGAGGAAAAGGGTTTAGAGTCACTACCAAGAGGCTTTCTTTGAAGGAACTTGTGATGGCAAAGATGGTGGTGGTGGTGGTGCTCCTCTTGGATCTTGAAAGAGGCTTGATATGTGAGGGTCTTTGATTCTCCAAGAGCAAGAGATGGTGGCTCTTGAAGAGTTTGTGAGTGGGATGAGGAGAGAGAAAGGATGAGAGAAGTGGGAGGATTCTAGAGAGAAGTTGGAGAGTTTAGAGAGAAGGAGGAGAATTTGAAATTGAGGAGAGAGAAGAGGAGCTTTGTGTGTGTTTGGGAGAGGAGTGAAAGAATGAAATGAGGGGAAAGTAGGCTGATTGGGGCGGAAAAAGAGGGGAGGAGATTGATGTGATTTTTGCTTCTTACACAAGCTAGGGAGTGGAAAAACCTTGGGGCAAAGGGTGAGTTGTTTTTTCCTTGAGTCTTGGAGGCATTCTAATGTCCATTTTAAGCTTTTCTCTAGGGGTTAAAGGGAGTACCCCTCTTAGGGATTTGGTTGCTTGTCTAAGACTCATCCAAGTGTCAAGATC
The DNA here is from genome assembly GCA_031439595.1 of Pterocarpus santalinus. Taxonomy (NCBI): domain Eukaryota; kingdom Viridiplantae; phylum Streptophyta; class Magnoliopsida; order Fabales; family Fabaceae; genus Pterocarpus; species Pterocarpus santalinus. The sequence goes on along the minus strand of JAVHNO010000085.1, from coordinate 13,891 downwards.
TAATGGTGGATGACAAGGATCCTAGTCTTGGCTTTTTGATCTAATGGTGTAGGATTAAAGAGATTGAATGAAGGGTGAGATGTTGCTCCTCCTTGTAGGTCTTTCTAGGGCATATGCATGGAAGAACTTTTATCTCTAAATGTTATTAGAATTATTTAAATGTAACTTAACTTAATTGGTTTAATTACCCATGAGTTAACTCTTGTTTTTACATCTTCGTAATTAAGGATTAGGCGATTAAGGTTTTATTAAAATGCTTAGGACATTATGATTTAATTGTTGGCTTAGACTTAATTTACTAGCTCTTGCTCTCGGGATTAATCGATTAGTTCTCAATGTAATCGCTAATCCCTCCAATTAGTCGGGAACACCGAGCTAATTAGCTTAGGTAAAATGGGGATGTTACACTTCTACTTCCTTCTTGCAAAACTGCCACCTTCATCATCAAGAGGAGTGATCATCTTCTTCTTCCATTTCTCTTGTTTTTGGCGCCATCTTCAATAACGGTAGTGATCTCCATCTTTTTCATTTTGTTTACTCAAGAAAGCTTGGAGCTTGGTTTTCATGACCAAGGTTTCTAAGTGAAAGCTTGAGAAGATCCTTTATGCTCTTCAAGAGCCAAAGCTTTTCATTCTTAGTAAAATATGTTTTTGATGTTCTTCATGTGTTCTTAAGTTTCTCTTTTGGAAAAATATGTTCTTGATGTTCTTCATGTGTTCTTAAGTTTCCTCTTTTGGAAACATATGTTCTTCTTGTTCTTTGCTTAAAATTGTTCCTTTCTCTTTATGATGAGTGAATGATTAGAAAAGCTTTATCTTTCTATGTTTCCATGATTTGATAAAGACTATGAACCTTCTAAAACCTTTAAACTTTAAAAGTTTGCTTCTTGATTTCCTTAAAAGTGGCGCAACTTTCAAGCTTCCATAAAGTTTTATTTTATTTTGTTTTGAAGACAAGAATACATGTGAAAGTCTAAACTTTTGAGTTAGAAAAATGATATCTTGTCACTTTAGGCTTTGTAGAAATCAAACCTTAAAGAAAAGACCTTTCACAAAGTTTTCAAACTTTAAGATCGTTAAGTTATAAAAATGTTGTTTTATAACATTTCATTCATAAAATTTGAGACTTTAGAACCAAAACAATGCAAAAAGGTGTTTAATCTCTTTATAAAGAACAAGACTTTTATATTCAAAAAGCTAGTAACTTGTATCATTATTTCATAAAGGTCCAATCCTAAGATAAGAGCTTAATGCTGCAAAGGCACTTACTTTCATAAAGAATAAGACTTTATGAACTATTTTATAAAAGAATAATAACTTTAATAATGTTTAAGGCAAAATCTTAAGCTATGTTATCGTGAAAAAGTTTAAAACTTTGTAATCTCTGAATAAGTTAAAAGTCACCCTCTGGTGATTAGTGAGTTTTACATTGGTGTTGTTGGGTTCATGATGTGGTTATGCGTTGTCATGACCCAAGGATTAGAGGGATCTCTGAACTCCTTGGGAAATGTAAGTATGATTAGGGCCTCTAAGCATACCATGAACCTAAGGAATCACTAAGTGCACTATCTCAAGGAAAACAAACAATCACATAATTTAATTAATTTGAACAGAGTGTTTCATAAGACATGCACTTAGGTGAAGAAGCTCACTTTCTATCCAAGGACCAAGTGAACTAAAAGGCTCACAAACACATATCCTAACTCATGTGATTCTATCATGGGTAAATTCATGGGAAGTAATCATGTGATGATTCATAATATTCTTCACAAAGAACAACACAACTATAAAGCCCCTTTAGTGGTATGGATGTGTGATGCCACTCGGCATGATGAATGATGAGTCATTTGATTGAGCTTTTGTCTCATGATTGAATGATGAGTGTGATGATATGATATAGATATGATGAACTATTGGTTGAATCTTTGATGATTGGCATTTTGGGAAGCTCCGGTCTAGCTACGTTATGCTGTATTGGATTTCCGTCAAAATTATGGACTTAGTCTCACTTATATCTATTGTATGCATCTAGTCAAAGGGAAATGTTATGCAAGTAAAGTATAAAGATAAGAAAAGAATCAATGCAGGACATGACCCTTCAATCACTTCGGTAAGGGAAGTGGAAGTGAGAGGCTGCATCCACAAAGGAACCTCTATGCCCAGGGGAGGCAAGGGTGTTTTGGAGAAGCCCTCCAACTTAGAGGTAACCAATATTTCCGACTTAGTTCTGATTTGGTTAGTCTTTAGCGTTGACCGGCGGTCACGGAATGACAGGCTTCACATGTCCAAAAGCAGTCTATTTCAAAGCGAAAGTAAAGAATGTTAAGCCACGATGCATAAAAAATGAAAGTAAAGTGCGAGTATGACCATGGTTACGTCTATGATGATGCATGTCTTTGCATGTAAGTATATTGCCCATTTGCATTATGAATGTTTATTCTATGTTTCGATGCGATATGTTACTTATGATGATATGGTTCATGATCTTAAGTTTTAAGAAGCAACCCGCCGAGGTCTAAGTTTGCAAAACCATTAAAAATGAACTTATATCGTCCCTTTGTTTTTATAATTAAACCTTGAAGTAATTTTGGGGCGATGACGATGACACTATGTTTGTCTAGTATTCGCGATCCTACTAAGAAATTTAGTATTTCTCATTCCCTACATTCCATGTCGTTTCAAAGGATGTTCGGCGTCGAGACACGATGTTGATCTACGTTGAGTCCGGTGTAGGCGTTGGCGGCTTTGACCCGGTCTTTGAGCGCCTATTTTCGATCATCGCCGGCGACAGCGGCGATGTGGTCTACCATCTTCCCACGATTGCCGATTTTGGACTCCGTGATGAGCCTATTTTTTTCGACCATATCAGCCATTCGGTCAGAGGTTACTATGAGATGACATCTGCTGCCCCCTACTTTCCTAAGCCACTTGAGATACCCCGCTCATGATGCGAGGCCCGACTGGCCGGATGCCGGTTGATGTTCATTTGTTTCAGCTGGATTTCGACCCCTCGAGCCATCTTATCCGAGCTTCCATAGCTGGAACCAATCCGTCTGAGCCCTTCTATCCGGACTCATTTGGAGATCTCACCGTTGGCGGAGATACGTCGCAGCCTTGGTGATTCGTCTATCTTACTGATTCTTACAGCTTCATCTGTGCCGGCTTCACCCCAGGTTCATGGGCAGATGGGTTTTATTACGTAAATGCCGCGCTATGCCCGTGGGTGAGGGCGTGCTCGAGAGGGCGTCGGTGCTCATTTCCGGTGGATATGAGAGCGGTTTCCTCCGTCGGATGCTTGATGTGGCGAGCGCACTTGCGGGCTGAGCCACGAGATAGCCCCTTTTTGGTTGCAGTTATAGGAGTTATCATTACCGTTATGTGGCATGCTTGCTTAGGTAGTAGGATTTTCCCCGATGTATTTTCTTTTATTATGTATTGGTAGGCTTTTGTATGTAGGGCCGATGATAGATATCGGACCCATTATTATCTTATGTATGACTATTATACGTATTTATCGCATGAATGAATTTAAGTGGAATAAGATATATTACATTTATCTAAGAATCGTGATTACTCTTATGGTTTTCTATGCTTGCTAAATGCGATGGGCATATGTATGGGACAATGGTGTTTACTTTATGTATGTTCACGATAAGCTCACATGGCTCTAGATTTGAAAAATTGTGTTCACTTGTTTTTAGAAGAAAAAATTTTACCTGACCCTCCGGTACAAGGTATTAATTTCTAAAAGGTAATGATAGTTTATCATTGAGCAAAGTAGCGAACTAGTAATTCCACAACATGACTTAAGCATATAATGGAACTACTAAGAGGTGTTACAATTCTTATTTTAAATAGGCCAATTAATATATATAAGTCATGTCATGTCTTATATTAACCCCAAAATTAGAAAAGACCAAAAAACCCCTCGACATGAGTTTCTAAAATGTCTTGGACCTTCCATTTTATAGAAACTTTCCTTATGAGGATCCACACTTCACCCTAGACTTGGAAGTTAGGGATATGTAGCAACTGCAAATCAAATTGCAAGTCTAATCCCAATAATTAAAATTCTAATTAACTATTTTAATTAGAATTAATTCAATTCAATCGGCAGTACATGTTTTATTGTGTGTCAGTGACTAACTAGGTCCATCTCTAAATTGGTAATGAGATCATAAAATCAACCTTTTTGATTTTATCGGAAACTGTTCCGTACCTAAAGTAAAAATTCCCAAAAAATGCCCTCGGTTCTCCATAAGTCATGGGTAACACCTTAACACGGCATGCCATGACCACCCAATTGAGGGACGAATATATATTAATTAAAATATTACGATGAACCAACAATCCATATTTTTCCATGTACTCGAATCGCTTTCATTATAGCGTCCCAATCTGGCGGGTCATGGATAATGTCAAACCCTATAGCTTAGACCATATGGACTTTCTAGGTTTCTATTCTTTGATGTCCAAATAGGTACTGTGAGATAGAAACTCTTTTCATTTAAGTCCATGTACCTTGGCCGAGGATTTCATGATCAAGAATAACCTTATATCCATAGGACCCTATCTGCTTTATTTTACTCAGGTAATGAATTCCCTTCTTATTTGTTCCACCTATCCCATACGTAACTAACTATAGCCATAAAGCTGCCTAACGATAATACATAAACATAAATACATAAGCAGTAGCAAACTATAGTTACCTATGTACAAGATAACACGTGCCATCTCGGGAATCAAGGATTATATACACTAATATGATCTAAATAATGTTTCATTGACATTAGTAAAATACCATGTGAAAGCATTATCTATCGTCTCGTTAAACCCACTTATCACATAAGTGTCCACATATCTGTTTTGACATCTAATGTTATATAGCATGAGACCCAGCTATTCCATCTTCATTAGTACATTCTACTAATCATGGAAACGAGATAGAGGTGACAATCTTTTTGGAATAATATTATGCCCGATTAAATATTCTATGATAGTGAACTATTTTTAAAGATCTTGTACTAGACTACTTCGTCACTCATATTCTCAACTCTTGAGAATGAAGTATCTAACAAGTATCCCCAATGGACTTATGTCTAATAAACATACACAAATTATGAATAAAAGAATAATAAGCTGCCATTAATATGAATTGTTTATACATATCGGCTCCTAGGGCATACAACTACTTGATTACACCACTTCAAATCACCATTTTCATGTTTTATCTCACCATCATATTCAAAGTTTCAGTCACCAAATCAGCATTTTAAAACAAAGTATAAAGTAAGACACATAAGAACCATCGTTCTACCATAAAATCTCGTTTTAAGACAAACTTATTTTTCAACAAGGCAAGAAAACTCATAGGAGCAAGATATGGTCATGAGGACCTTGAGCAGAGTCTAAAATCACCTAACTATGAAGAGCTTAGGGGATTTAAGTGTTTAATGCACATGAAAAAGAAAGGTTAGAGTCTTACCAAGAGAGAGCTTTCTTGAAAGGATTTTGGGATGGGGAGAAGGTTGAAGAGAGCCTTCCTACTTGAAAGCTTGGAAATGGGGGCTTGTGTATGAGTGGCCCTTTGTTTACTACTCCAAAGACCAAAAATGGTGATCCTACAAAAAGGGATTGTGCGTGTAGTGATGGAGATGAGGTAGGAAGTAGTAAGAAGATTGGAAGAAGAACAAAGGAAGGTTGGAAAGAACAAGAGAGTGGGAATATGAGCTTGGAGAGAAGTAGAGAGCTTTGTGTCTTTAGTGAGAGAAATGAAAAAATGAAATAGGCAGGGAAAGAAAGTGGGCTGATATGGGCGCCAAATGAGGGGAGAGGATGATGTGATTTTTGCTTCTTACAACAAGCAGAAGTGGGAAAAAACCTTGGGGCAAAAGAGGAGTTGTGTTTCCTTTGAGTCTTGGCAGCTTGGGCAAAGACCTTGCTTAGCGTTTTCAAGTGGTTAAAGCATGACCTCTCTTAGGATTTGGCTGGGATGGCTATGATTACTCCAAGTGTCTGACAAATCTTGATGGAGGAGAGTACATCTCCTGTCTTGACTCAAGCAATACTACTACACATAGACTCTTGGTCTAGTGTGTTGTATATGATGAGAAGGCAAATGGATGAGTTGGATATAACTCTTGCTTTGATAGCTTTCAAACAATAATTAAAGGGAAGTTTTAACATTTTACAACTGCTACAATTATCTAAATGTTAACTAATTTGATTGGTTCAAATTACATAACACATTTTTATTGAAAAGATTTTTCTCATTAATTATGTAAAAAGAGGGATGTGAGGTTAATTTGTCATGTGATTAGAGACGTGATGCTTGTCATGCTCTTAGTTAATAAGGTTAAGGTCACCTTGATTTTATGTTCTAAGTCATGAATTAACAAGGATTGGGCCATTAGGCCTTTAATTGCTAACCTTTAAAGGCATTATGCTTTAATTGTTTGACTTGCTTCTTTCAATTTACTAAGCCCTTTGCTCTCGAGATTAATCGATTAATTTTTTAATTAATCGCTAACCCCTCTAATTAGCCGGAATGCCGATCTAATTAGCTTAGATGAAAATGGGGATGTTACAGAGTGCCTCAAAGTAGTGAAAAGAAAAAAGAAAAAGAAATAAAAAAGATTAAAAAGAAAAATGAAGAAGAAAAACCGAAGTAAAAAAAATGCAAAAGAAAAAGCAAAAAAGAAAACAAAGTCAATAAATTAGAGCAATTTTGATGAAAAAAATAGAAAGTGAAAAGAGTAGGATAAAAAAAGAGTTATTTGTTCCATTGCTTAGTTTAAGGAAAGCACTTCATACTTGTGACCTCATGTCTTTACTAATGTTCTTCTATTCTCTTTGGTTTTTACCTTGTATATCCTTATTATTTCCACTACCCTTACCTTGGCCCCATTACAACATTGAATAAAGTCCTCTTGATTTGTGTGTGCATATGTTTGAGTGGTGGAGAATTAGATGATAAGCAAACTTATGGTAGTGCTTTTCTCTTTTTGAGGTGATTTGAGTGGTATAATTAAACCGTAAACACTTGAGAGTAAGAGTGCTAAGCACATTATATTATGAGATCATAATCTTTGATCTATACTTTTTGGAGTGATTTTTCGCCTTGCTTGCACATGACTGTAGAGATGTGTCTTGATATTGTTGAATTTCTTGATGCCTTGGATGTGTTTTACTTGCCAATATGCTTGACACTTTCTTGAGGATCCTTTAAGGAATTTATTTTCATGGTATTTGGTTATTTTTTTGTTTCCCAGGACTTATTTGCTTGATCTTGGGTGCAGTTTTCATTGTCCAACACCCTTGAGTATATTCTAGATTTTGCATGAGGACATGCAAAAAGCTAAATGAGTGGGAATTTGATAAGCAGCATTTTGATACATTGATTAATTTTCATATTTAGTTTATTGTGGATCTCTTTTGTGCCCAATTGATCAATATTAGACACGTCCTATATATGAGTTTGGGCTCTGGTTGGGCTTAATTGACTAGTGAAAGCATGGTATATTAGTCCATGTCAGGTATCATAGCAATTTCCTCTTCATAAGTTTCTTTTGTTCCTCTTTGACTCCTTATTAGGCATTGAACAACTTGCAAAATGTTAATTAAAAAATGACTTTACAAGCATTCTCTCATGTATTTGCACTCTGATTATTCTTGGCTTTTACCCTTTATTATGCTTACCACTCTTGCCTTTTGTAACATCCTGAATTTCTTGTCGTGTATTTAAATTACTATAAGGTACCTCTCTCTGAGTAGTGTAGGCACTATGAGAAATTATAAGATTAAGAACTTAATTAAGGGGTTAACGAAGAGTTTATGAGTTAACTCCCGGGATGAGAAAAGTCACAAGAATGCTTGTCTGAGATTAGATGATCTCTAATTAAGTAAGTTAGAGCCTTTATAGCTTAATTAAGCACTAATGGCCCTTAATTAGCTTAATCGTAAGATTAATTTTTGTTAATCATATTCTTGTGTGTTAATCACTAATCCTTGCTGTATCATCCTTGAGTAAAATTGTATGACTGACTTGTCGCGTGATTAAATTCAAATTTAGTCGTAGGCATTAAAGTAAAAAATCCCAGCGTCGTAAAAGCGTAAAGCGTAAGGCAAAGAGTGCTTTATGTAAGAGGATAAATGCATCTTTTATTCATATCATTAATTTGTCACCTACTTGCTTTATTTAACACAAAGTTAAGAAAATATCTCATAATATACGGCTGTATTTGCGCCATGCTACTCTCTCCCCACCCTTATCTCATTTTCATTTTCACACTTTCATTTCTCTTTCTAAGTTTCCTACTCCTCCAGCTTCTCTCTAAAATTCTCTCTTAACCTTGTCTTCTGGCCTCTTCCTTTCTGTCACCTTCACCTTTGAAAATCTCTCACCCCTAGCCTTTCAAATGGACCTCATCTTTGGGTCTTTGGAGACAAGATCAAAAACACTCTGGCCTATACATTTTCACAAGATCTCAAGAGCTTCTCCTCCTTCCACTAAGCCAAACTGCACCTTACGTCATCATCAAGAGAAGCCATTATCTTCTTCTTCTTCTTCTTCTATAGCCTTCGCACATGTTGTAGCGTTATTTTGATAAGGAGGTGGTGAAGGTATTATAAAGAGGACTAACTACAAAAGAAGCAACATGGCATAAAGAGGAAGACCTTCGGAAGAAACCTATCTAGAGATATTTAACTAAGGTACTCAAATAATAGTGAATAGTTTCTTGAAGGAGGGGAAAAATATAACATCCCCGGATTTTTGTCATGTATCATAGCATAAACTTTGAATTGTTTTACTTAGGCAGTGTGGTGTTGTACTACGACAGCTGTCTTGTGTGATGTGGCTTACACTTAGAACCAGGAGAATAGTGTAACAACTGTAAGTAGAGAGTACTGTATTCACCATATACAAAAAGTTAAAAAATGACCAAAAATGCCCTATGGTTAAAAATTTTTGCTATTTACAAAGTTGCTGACATTTTTGTTATTTACACTAGACCCCAAAAGTTATTTCTAGTTTGACCTAAGAACTTTTTAGAAAATGACATCTTGAGTCCTTGCATAAATAGAATTAGTGAATAAGAATTTAAGCAAGAAGTAGAATAACATAAGCGAAAGCGTAGTAAACCTAAATCTTAGCTTGATTGAGCCACTGTATCCAAGTATGAAGCGATATAGGATGCCCACGGGACTTACTCAAAATTATGGACACGCCATTATTTATAGAGAACGAAAAATAGTAAAAACTCGATAAAAAACACTAAAGAACTTACGAATGGGCAAAAACTACGGGAAGACCGAATAGTTCAGAAAGTATAAATACATTTTTAACGTAATTTTAAAAGATAAATATCAATTTTTAGCAAAAATTAGCAATATTTGCATAATTACACAAAAATAACCCTTCTTTGGGGTGCAAAATAAACTACGAAAACCCTATAAAGCCACTTTATTTTGTAATGCGCCAAATAATCAATGGAGTTCTGAGCTTGGGCAGAAGGACCATGTGATTGGGCCTCAAATTGGGCCTTAAGTAGCAGCCTTGGGTTCAATAGTTTTGAAATCTTTTTAGGTCAATTTACATCAAAAAGGCCAAAATTAAGTCATAAATCATAAAATAAATTAAATAAGATGAGTGAAAAAAGCTAACCTAACACAAGGTATTTCTTAACTTAACAACATCTAACACTTGGTTCAGTTCAAAATCAGATTGGGGATGGAATTAGTCAAAATTCATCTAAATGTCGTCATCAAAACAACTTTACGTCAAATAACTTTTACTAAAATGATTCACTTTTGACCCCAATCAGATTTTTAATAATTTACGTCCCTAAATTTGATTACCCAGCACCAATCTTTATGGGGTGACATCGGATATTTTTATTTAATTATTAAATAGTTGGTGAGGTTAATTAAACCAAAATAGATATATTTGAGGCTAAAATTCATGAAAATATTAAACATTGTAGAAAATTCTGTAAAAATTCAGAATACCTTCCTTTTATAATTAAACATGGATTTAACTATAGGTTAAAGAAATTTAATTGTTGCCTAATTATTTTATTAATTAAAGCTTAAATTGTCTAAATCAATTTTTAGGAAAATCACTAATTAAGCACTAATTAAGTGTTAAACTATTTTAATCTTTTCTTAAACCTTAATCACCATGAGTATTATATCATGTCTAAATTAGTTTTGATAAGGTGGTTAGATTAATTAATCATTGGTAGTTTAATTAGTTAACAAAACTACCTAATTAAGCTAATAACTAATCATATAGTTAAACCTACCTTTTCTCACATAAAAGAACACCCTTAGATTGACTGACACACTTTAGAGACCCTCCAAGCTCTACCCAAGCAGCCCAAAGTAATAGAGCCTCCCTCTTCTTCCTTCTTCCACCATTTTCTTCCAAAAGCATACAGAACATCTGTTAAAAATACCACCAAACCTTCACCCTTTGCAATCACCCTTATGTACTATCGTTTCTAAACCCATAAAGCTCGCCAAATAAGCCCTCAAAGGAAGTAAAAATCACATGGAAGCTGCTGTCTGGCCTAGGCTGGAAACAATTCAAGTTTCAAGAGATAATCCAAGTAGGGCTTGTCTTTTTTCTTTCTGGGTTTCATCTATGAATTCTATGCATTTCTATGTGTTGTTTGGGGCTAGAAACCTTTGTATTGAGAACATATATTCAATTTTGAGACCTTTGAATATTTATGAAAGGTTGGGGTTTGATGATTTTCTTTGTTGATTTGAAGATTCAAGCTATACATTTATTTTCATGCTTTAGAACTTGTTCTCATGCATGAATTTGGAAATTAAATCTACTTGTGCCTCACAATGAAGCTCACAACCATATGAGAGTAGAGGGTATTTGGTTTTGTTTGATCAAGATTCATGAGGTTTCTATGTTCTATTGATGATGCTATATGTTTTAGAGCATGTTAACATGAGTTTTGAATATGATTATGAATAAAAACCTTTGATGTTGTGTGTATGAACCTCATAGCCTCGACACTATGCATAATGGTGGGCAATTAATTTGGTTTTAATGTGTTCTTATGTGTTTTATAATGTTTGCATGATGATTCAATGTCTTGATATGTTGCACTTGTCTTATAGAAGCTTATTTCTCATGAAAGATGCAATTTAGTGCATATAACTTGTAATTTTCTCTATATGTATATATATTGTCTAATTTTGTGCATAACTTTCCAACATGTTTTCTCATGTTTAAAGGTGTATATAAATTTGCTATTTTGAAGTCATAATACCTATGGTTTAATTATATATGCATATATGTTGGTTCTACATGAATTTGTTGAGCACATGGACTCGTAGTTTGGTTTGAATATGAAGGCTACCCTATTTTTATCAAGCCAGAAGCAAAATCTATCTTTGCTTTATGTATTAATGCATATCTAAATGATTTGAACCTTAGCTTCGCCTATTGTGCATATCTAAATGGTTGATTATATGTCTTTAGCCATGAGTTTTCTTGGGCCTCAATTTTAGAATTAGTATAAGCAAGATTACATGCATGTTATTTCCACACATAATCTACTTGATGCCCTTGAACATGGTAAGTTCAAAATTACGCACCTATAGTAGTGGCATTCGACATGTTTTTGAAGATGTTTTCTTGCATTTAAATATTGATTTGATGCATAAGAATCTATAATAATGTAACACCTAATAAATCCATACTACGGCTTAGAGTCGGTATTACAGCGTTTTATTAGTTGTTACTTATGCTCGTGGAAAACTTAAAATTCACTTGAAATTAAATTACAGGAAAATACCCATTAATTTTTTTTTTTGAGAAATATGTCGTCACTTTGAAAAGTAAAGCCTTCTTGTGAAAAATAGCGATAAATGAGCATATCGTAAAGATTTAGGTATAACTTGAAGGAAACGAGAATAAATCATAATACCATGCATTCAAATTACCAACAACAACCATATAATTATAATTAATCTCATAATATCCAACAAATACATAAAAAGGGAACTCATGGCCATGCCATGCCTTTAAAACATCAACGATACATAAGTCGATGAGGTTCATTACAAAAATGAAATACATAGGATAAGGAACACAAATAAAAATAGGCCCTTCTTGGCCATCTGCATGTACTGCCCTTTTACGTGCCTTTGATCCAGAGTGAGAACTCAAGTCCTCAGAATGCACGGTCCCCCTTGCTCACTTGGCTTTCAGGGGGCGAGAGAATCACCCAGGATATCTGATGACATTGTTTTGCTCCGCGTCGATCTGACCAGTCGATGGCGAGGTGTAGCGGCCGCGAAGAATGGGCCTCGGAGGGATCCTCCTCGAGATCGCGTCGGGGTGATACCACAGGAAGCGATGGCGGCGCACTGCGACCTAGGGGGTGGCCGTCAAACTCCCACCTTACCGATCCGCCAGGGACCTCAGGCAAGCTTGTATCACGGGCTCGCCTATTATAGGTAGACCAGAGACATTGGCTCCATCTCGATCTCGAGGCAAGGGCTCAGCGGCCAATCCAGGGGACCCGGCGGTGTCAGGGTGCTCCAGATGATCGTCTACTGGTGGCGGGATCTCGGCTCGCTTCAAAAATCCTTGATAAAAGTGTCACGGACTTGTGTGGTGGTCGTAGCCACAATAGCACGTAGTATCTGCGTTGTATGCCGGCTCATGGTGGGGAGGCTCCATGCTCCCATTCCACGAGTGCGCCGTGAGTGTCTGGTGGCGAGACGACAAACAACTATGAGTGAGAAATAAGATTTCTCGATAGGACTCGACGACGACACACAGGTGTCATCGTCATCGTCCCGGCAACGGTTTTATAAATGAAAGCGTGAGCATTCGGCGGTTCAATTATTTATTTTTGAAAACATTCTTGCGTGGTGGATTCAATTTTGGTAGCTTATTCTCGTTGTAGTAACAACATCATTGGCATACATAAAGGCTTATAGGACTATTCATAACATACATGAACATGTTGAGGATTACGCTCTTTACTTGGAGTGGGACGAAGTCGGCTTTCTTTCCTTAACTTGACTTATCTTAAGTCCTTTCTTTCCACCCACTAAACATAAGTGGTAATGAGCTCATCTGCAGTGGCATTCGCCACCATAAAATTCGGTACTTACACTATTTGGGCCATGCCATATCTCTATTAATAAGCCCTATCCCTATACTCACACTAGCTGGGTCATGCCATGCCTCATGTGAGTCATTAGTTGAGGAACTTAGTGGAGTCACCTTCCCTTTTGAAGGATCACACACTTTATTGAATCTTTTCTTATTAATCTTGTGATGCAAATCTATTTCTAAAGTCCACAATTTCTACAAAATTCTGACCTTTTTCTTTGGCTAGACCAAGCTTCCCAAAATTTTGCCAAATAGAGAAACCAATATCACAGCATCATATTATTATATTATGTATCATATCATCATCATCATATCATCATTATGTATCATCATCACCAACATCATGCTTAGCACAACATAAACATAGGCATATTCTCAAGCAAAGTTTTATGAGCTTAGCTTAGTAAGTTTGGTGCAAGAAGCTTTTGGTGGAGGTTACACTCTTGTGTGTCATATTTGATTAGTTGTGGTGGCCAAATTTATCTAATGTACTTTTTGATACTTTTTAAGTTGGAGTTATGAAGGTTTTCTATTACTTAACATAAGGGTATTAATGTCTTAAAGCTTATTCTTCGTTAACCTTTAACTTTTACCCTAACCAGTTTTACTTTACAGATGGGGCAGTAACTGAAATTCACCATAATTTTATCTTTTACCTCTTTTGTTTCAGATTTTGGTATGCTTACACTTCTCTGAGTCTATTTTTAACAAAGACTTGAGCTATGCATATTTTATTCTGATT
>JAVHNO010000084.1:0-33666 GCA_031439595.1 Pterocarpus santalinus | reverse complement strand
AATTAGGAGCCTCCACTTATTAAATTAGGAGCCTCCACTTATTATATTAAAATACTTTTTTAATTGTAAATAACAATTTAAATAATAAACAAAATTTTTGATAGAGTCTCTGCTAAAAGTAGGAGTCTCTCTTTAGTTACATTGAATTAGTTTTCATTCACAATAACTTACTCAGTAACAAATTAAATAATAAATTATTTGAAAAAGATTTGAGCTGTAGGTCCCCCTTAAATTAGAAGCATCCACAAAAATTGATTAAACACTCAAACAAACATTCAATAGCAAACACATGCAATCATGCTTTTAATTCAATCAATATGAAAATTTGTTCTAAATCACACCCACTCATTTCACAACATGAAGTCACACAACATCATACAATACACAATTCAAACAATTGGGAAGGAATGCTAAGTTTCCTCCTACTAAGGTAATCCCACTCTCTTTCTTCCATCTCATGCCTTTCTCCTAGAAATCATAAGTCTCTCGATTTTAATAAAAACATAAATCCAAGAATGAGACAATGTATTTCCTAACACTCCAAGAACAAGTATAAGCTCCAAAATTGATATCTCCAATGCTCCAAATGTGCTCTTTAATGAAAAAAACTTCTAGTTAACTCGAGGTTCTTAACTAACAACTTTGAGTAAAGATATGCAATGCCAAACAAAAAAAGTCAAAGAAAAGAATTAAACTGATTAAAATGTTTCGAGAGAGTACTAAACATAATGGCATTCTTTCAGTGCAACAATGGAGCCTAATAAAGTAGAAGTTGTGAGAGTGACTCAAGGTGGGGGGAAGAAAGGAAAGAGAGAGAGAAAAAGAAGAAAGAAGAAAGAAATGGACGAAGGAGAGATCGTCGTAAATAACACAAACATATTTTACCGGGATGAATTATCTATTGGTAAATTAAAAATAAAATGCACTATTTCACTTAAAGCCATTAACAAAGCGATTATTCGTCAGTAATAACGCATCGGAAATAAAACGCTTAAGATCCATCGGGCAGTCAGCTCTATTTGAATGATTTTGGCACACCAAATGCTGCAATAAAGGTGTGAAGTTACCAATGGCTCAACTTCAACAAAAAATTTAATAAAAGTTAATAAATACTACTGGCATTTTGCCATCGAGCAGTTCAAAATTTAAAAAATTAAAATAAAAGTTGCTAACAGACCCGCTGGCTATAACTAGACTCAAAAATTAAAATTAAAGTTAACAATTATCGACGACCTATCCTGGTCGATAATGGTTAGAAAATAAATGCAAACTAAATTAATAATTGTCGATGGCAAAACCATCTATGGCTTTATGAAATAGTTTTAGGAGATTTTCGATGCACTTTTATTGATAATGCTATCGATAATGATTTATGCTATGCGGGAAACAGACAGTGCCACATACACAACGAAGTTATTGACTACTATGTTAAATTTTATTAAAAATCCATTTTTTACATTATCCTTTGGAAAATGATCAGCATTATCGACAAGTCCTTATCTATCTACAATGTCCGCTTGGCTGTCGTGTGTTTCTTGTAGTGCATGATTCATTTTAGATGCCAATGTGAATCCATTATCCTTCACAAAACTTGCTATTTTTAAAAACACATAGCATAATCGATTCATGTTGTACCATAATCAATTCAATTGAACTGTGAAAGGTTTTTGAATTAACTTTTTGAATCTGTGCCATTTGATTGATTCAAAAGCCATTTTAATCGATTTTAAGTGTTCAAAAGCAATCTTAAACCTTTTTCAAAATCATCAAGAGAAAGTAATAAAACATTTTATATGATCATGACATATTTTTGAAACCTTCTTATGCACTGCAAACTTTCTAGCTTCTCAAAAGATATCATACTTGAGCTCTTACAATTTATTCTAGTTCCTATCACGGTAGGGAAGTTCATTTGGCTTGTTCTTTTGTGCTAGCTTGCTCATCTTTGATATTTTGTTATCCTTTTTGATTGTTTGGCAATTTTTTAATTTTTCTCTTTTTGATCATCTTTTTCATTGCTTTTCCCCTTCTTGTTTGTTGTTATCAAAACTTTTGATAGGCTTGATCAAATCTTGATTTACATTATACTCATTTCTACAAATGTTGTTTGATAGGACAACAAGCATAATCTAGGCTCTAGCCATTAGTATATTGGAGTAACACTAGTTATATGCTAAGAGGTGCAAATTTATTTTCTTTGAGAAGAAGGTGGAATACCTTGGGCACAATCAATAAATATACTTAACATATTTGTGTATGCATGTGTGTGTGTGTGTGAAAGATGAAGGAAATCAACAAAAATTATTGGATCGTCTATAAAGATTACAAAAAGGTTACTACATAACTTTAATAAGTTGAATGACGTAGATGTAGATGTGGATGTGGATGTGTATGTTACCCTACCATAATCTTCTTCTTCCATCAGCGATGGAACCCAGCACTTGATCCTCGATGCCGTCATACCCAATATTTTGATCGCCATTGCTATGACTATGTTCATATATTTTAAGTGATGACCTAGGAAGCAAGCATTAAGTCTCTTCCAGACTCTTGTTTCCATTCATCCAAGGGTGCTTCTGCATTGATTTTATTCTCTCCTAATCCCATTGCCAGTTCCTTTCATGCTTGGTCTTTCTCTCCCCTTTAAGTCTTAAGCAGTTTGTTGTAAGAATGGCAACCTCCATGATCTTAGCTCATTTTCTTCATTCAAAATGTCAACCCTTGAAGAGCTTCAAACAAGCGATCCTCCTTCAAGTAGGAGAAAAGTAGATAGCAAGACTTTCTTTTTCTCTTCACGCCTATCAAAAGAAAGTAGTTTCTCACCTGTTAGAAGCTCTGATGAGCACTACCCCCAAAGCTATAGACATCACTTTTCTGGGTTAGCTGGCTTGTTTAGATGTACTCTGGGTCCAAGTATCTCGATACTTCCTTGCAAACATATTGTGGCTAACGTATTTGGATCTTGTGGAACAAATCTTGAAGCTCCAAAATCTGACGTTTTGGCAGCGTAAGTGTGCTATCTAAGAGAATGTTGACACGCTTGACATCTCTATGGACAATTGGTATGGAGGTAGTTGAGAGTGTAGATATGATAAAAGCTCCAGCTGCCTCTACTGCTATCCTTGAGATGGGTCTCCCAGATTAAATTTTTTCCTTGCTTTCATTGTGGATAAAATCAAAAAGGGTACCATTGTCAACAAATTCATAAACTAATAAGGGAACTTTGGTCTCTAAACAGCAACCTAAAAGTTTCTACTCTGTTCCTATGGATTGATTTGGGATAGAACAACCACCTCGTTAATGAACTGCTTGGATTTGACTCTCATCAACTATTTTGGACTTCCTTGATCGCAATACCCTATTGTTTGTTAGAGTTGCTTTGAAAACTAAAAATACCATAGCCTCCTCTCACAATGATTAAGCTTTTGTCATAATTGTTGGTGGCCTTCTTCAATTCATCTGCCAGAAAATTTGAGCAGTTTGGGGAGGACTTTTCTTGCAGAGAGTTATTGTGATCAAAAAATAAACTGCTGTTTTGTTTAAGAAGAATTTCTCTTTAGTTTGATGAGTTTCCTTTCTCTGGTACATCAAGCATAGAAAGGAAATAGCCACAAAAAGAGCGATAAGCTTTACGCTTGCACTTACAGTCAAAATATAAGTTGGACATAATTCTTGACTTTTTTTCTGAAGTGAAAATTAATCAAACTGGATACCACACAAACACACATACTGAATGAAAATATACATGCATGCTTAAGAAAAAAATTAAGAGATGAAAACTTTGAAAGAAATAAAACATGAATGTGCTCATGTCTCTTTACCAATGACAAAACTTGTGAAGTACATTTTTCTTGGTAGCACCTTCCTTCCATTGTTCCATTTCCCCATTGCTCCTTAGGACAAAAACACAGGGACCCAATTGTATTGAGACAATTATGATCACTTATGCAAGGAATGATTTCTGTCTTACATCTAGTCAATGTCTGCAAGACCACAAAGAAATAGCAAAAATTATCAAACAAGTTATCCCATTTCCACAAGTTCAAACTAAACATAAAGCTTAGAGGTGGACTTATTTAATTAATTTTTTTTTTAGTCTGTTTTTCAGTTTCTCTCTTCACAATTGAAGCAAACACACATATAGTGGAAATATTCACTTTGTAAGGTTTTGTAATTACTTCATTTTTGTATTACTTACTTTTTTTCCAAATAGAAATTTGGTCAATATTCCTGTGGAAATTTTTTTTTTGAGATATGAAGTATATATATTGGTTTGTTATCATTACTAAATGGAGAATATTATTTATAATGAAAATTAGTAACACAGCTTAAACCCAAAGAAAGTAAAACATACCACAGGCATCGTGGCTATTACTAAATTCTTAAAGAAATAGAGAGGAGAGGAGGTTTCAAAATTTTTTGAAGATATCCTGACTCTGTGTTTCATCCATGTTTCCATGCTCTCTAGCCAAGTAACACAATTATTACTAAATTTCTTAATTCAATAGTACAAGTAATCAAATTGTACTATGTATTATCACTGTCGACGTAAAATAATAGAAACACAACTAACATGTAAAAGAAAAAATAAAATAAAGAGACACATAAACAGTATACAATTGATGGATGTAATCAAATTAAAAACGTTTTTCGGATATTTTCTTTATTTTTTCTTTCTTGCAAAATGTGTGAGTAAGAAAATCATTGACAAAACAGGGAACCAAAATTAATTGGTCAGACATTGAAAATGAAAACAGCGGCATAATGATGACTGTAAAACTCAGTTTCATAAGCAAACAAAAATATATAAAGGATAATAGATAGATAGCCAAAAAAAAACTGTTTTTTTTTTCCTTATTTTTATTTATTTCTTTATTTTAATATGGTCTCTTATCTTCAATTGCTTTTTAATTTGATCTTTTACATTAAAAATCATCTTTGATTTAGTTTCTATTTACTTTTTTACCATATAATTAACAAAAAATTATTTATGTGGCATAGACGGTGGTGATGTGACGTGTGGATGCGAGATATGTTGTGCTATATCGGCACTCTTCAATAGATACATAACGGAAAAGTGTATAAGGAATAAATTAAAAATGACATATGAGATAAGGGACTAAATTTAAAAATTAATATATAAAACCAAATTAAAAAAATTTAAGATAAAGCATAAAAATCCTACTTTTGCCTAGATAGATTAATGTTTAACGGAATCAATTACTTCCAGCAACCATCGGGATGGTAGGGTTTCCCTTCATAACCTTCATTGCATTGGCATCGGTAACCATATCCAGTGTCTGAGTCCCACACAACTGCTATTTCCTTTGTAAGCATTGGTGCCTTTTCTCCGAGAAGCTTCGCACGTGTCATCTCCACCAACAGTCCAATCAAAGACCACAGGGAGCCTCTCGAAAGGTAGATCTTGCAAGTGATTCTTAGAAAATGTATAGTTGCGTTTACTTTGACAACAAAGGAATAGCTGCAGTTGTTGAAGCTCAAAGTTCCGCTGAACCATCAAAGCTATATGCGTCTACAGAGATGTTCATCATTCTAGGAGAAATATCCACTTGACAACATCCTATGCCCGAACATTTTCCATCAACAATCGTGCTGATTGTCGTCACATCTTGTTAAGCACCCTGCTGAATACTGCGGAATCGGCATAGCTGCTGCGGTAAAAGCTATTAAGATAGCCATGAGTGTCAGCCAACACTTATGAACTTGTTGTCGTTATAGAAATTGTTAAAGAAGAAATACTCATGAGCGATGATTTCACTATAACCGTTTCTCTTATAACACTACCATTACAAAATTGGGAATGTTTATGGCTGAGAACTGGGATACCTGCAATAGCATAAAGTGGACTTGTTGCAAGTAAGTTCAAATGGTTCTTTTAAGAAACAGTTCTTACCGGCTGTAGATGAATTTCCAACTAAATGGATATAGAATTGGAACACCTCCACATTCTCTAAGGCAGCCATCAAGGGTCGACTATGGATCTGCAGCTGCTTCAAGCACGATCAATGCAACAACTCAACACCCATGGCCTTCAAGCACTCCATTGCCCCACGGTTAGTGCATATATCACCTTTCGCAGGACACCGTCACAACTAAGAAGATGGCAATGAGTTGACTCTTTTATAGCTCTCAGAAGGGATAATCAAGTTAGCAAGCTGCTCGGAAAGGCCTCCCTCCTTTCCACCCAAAGATCAGGTCGTCCTCCACTATGCCACGAGGGTTAATTAATTCATAATTTTTAAGTAAAAATATTTGCCGTTGTCATATGTTGACATGTAAGGAAGAGTGACCGAGAATTTCTCTATACCTGAATATGCTGAGCGGGGATACAAGTAGTGGGTGTGAAAAGGGAAGTGTTTTTATACTTACTGCAAAATATATAGACTTATTTCCATATGTGTAATGCACCAAAAAAAAAGATTTATGTCATATATATATATATATATATATATATATATATATATATAAGGAGAGAGAATAAGTATTAGAAGAGAAAGAGTAGTATTATTCACTGCTGATATTATCTTTCATTCATCTTGTATATCCACACTAAATTCCATTTTGTAAATACAAAACAGAAATGCTTTACAATCTGCAATCTCACAAAGAAAGAGAGACTGAAGAAGAAAGGTCAAATAAGCAAAATGATAGACATATAACGATAGTATCATCCTTTATTATTTGGCCATTATATGAAGGGTTTGATAAGTCACGTGTAAATCTGATTCCACATCCCATTTTACATGTGCCATTATATATTTGAAGGTAGTCTTTAAAGATCAAAACTTTTGTGTTCCTTTTGCTGCGGAAGAAACTTTTGTCTTCTCGATGAGAGGTTACTTTGATAAAGTCGGCATTCTCATGCTATAGTAATCATAGTTAAGATCATTTAGCGCATATTTTTACTGCCAGATTTCAAAAAAGCTATTTTAAAATTTAAATTTTATATATAATTAAACAAAGCTTAAAAATTAATTTTTTTTTAAGTTTACTCTCTTTTAACTTCTTCAAAAACTAAAAAGAGATTTTTTCGGTAATCAATTATTTTTAAAAGACATTCAAATATACAAAAACTGATTTTTTGATAAAAAATAATTTTGGACAAATTGATCCAAAATAAAAACACACTCTTGATATCATTGATGAGGAGGCGGTTGTTGCTATGTATTGTTCAATGCGTTTCCGCGCAGTGCTGTTTACCCAAGTCAATAACTCAACTGTTGCAAAAGCTGCTAAGATCGCCGTGAACGCCCCTGTATGCTTTTTAAAATAGTGGTGGAAAATTATATGTGAGAGAGTTTTGTCATGCTTGATTATTCTAAGCGCTATATATGTTTTGATGTTTTAATCATCTACACAAAATAATCATAAACATATCCTTATGACTAATTTTTTTATTCCCAAACTAATCTTAATATTTACTTAATCAATAAGGAGGATTTTTGTGCCTTACTGGAGTTGGGCATTTAACCTTTTGGGCTGAGCTCTCTGGTAATCATGCATGGTTTACAACTTGTCTGGCACATGGGCCATAGAAGTGTGGTTTCAGAGAGCGATTCTCTTGATGCTATTAGAATTATGAAGGAGGAGTTAGGTGACTATCTCGCACTATTTGAGTATCTTTGAAGCAGATTAGAGCTCTTATTCAGCAGAATTAGTGTGTGTGGTTCTTTCAACAAACTATTAGAGACGGCAACTTTGTGCTGATTTTTTTATAAGAAGGATCCACTTTCTAGAGATCGTTTTGTGGTATTGGAAGAGTCTCCTGCTGGAATTAGTATATTCTGGACTGTAGTTCTTTGTTTTTAGTTTCAGATGTACCAAAAAATTAAAAAAACTTGATGAGTATTGATAATGGGCCAGAAAAAGGATCTAGCTGTGAACTTTGAAAGGAAATTACTAATTTTGAGTTGCTGATATACCTGGCAAACATATTGCCAAATCGGGGAGAGATTCTTTTATGCTGATAGAGTAAGAAAAAAAATCTCTGTTCTAAACAACAATACTCGACAAATTGTAACATGTTAGAGAATTGATGCCACGAGGAATAATGGGAAGGGTGCTGATGTGGAAAATGAAAAACAGTTGGACAAGATGACGAGAGGAGTTAGTAATGCGTGTTGGCCGCAGATGGCAGCAGATCCTAAAATGTGGGGGTCAGGAGGAGTAGCAGGAAAGGGTGTCAAAACACGATTGAGGGACTTAGTGAGCTGAGCTGAATGTGGTAACAATCTTTTCTCTCTGATATACCATTCCTCTCTGATATCACTCTTTCTTCTGTCTTCCTGATCTGATACCTTCTTTCTTTCTCTCTTCAATTCAGGTTGTTGAAGCTAATCAGTGGAGACCTACCTGATCACTCATTACCTTCACAAGCTTATATTACCTCTTTACTGTTTCATTGGTCCATACCATTTTAGTTTATTGTAATAGACCTCAGAATTTATTTACTATTCGAATTGTTAATCTATCATCCATATTGTGATACATTAGTAATTATCTTTAAAATATAGTTAAAATAAGAGATAATAACAACATAGAAAATTAGTCATTGAGTGTTCAATGGTCCAGAATAAAAATATTTTCTTAATTTTCGCCAAATCAGTCAATGAATGGGTAGCCTCCACCTCTCGCCCCCCAAATGTCTTCCTTTCTTGTTTTATTTTTTGGTAAACACATTTTTTTATAATTTCTATTTATTTACTTTTTGTGATAAACACTTTCGTTATTGTTTTATTCTCGCTATCAACCATACTTTTTTAATCATGTGGCCAAAGGAGATAAATAATTGAAATGGAGTTATAATTTGTACTATTTCTTTTTATTTTTGAAGGTATTATCCTTTCTAACTGACTTCTCTACGTTATTCAGACAAGAAGCACACTTTCTTTGTATCCCTTTGACATTAGTATCAGGTACACGTTGTTATACTTTTATCATCTTTCACTTTTTTTTTGTTGATAGAACCTATGGTATCCGTATTGTATCACCAGAATTCGACTAATCCTAGCTTTGATTTGGATTGAGGTCCTTGAAGGAGTAGGCCTCTTCTAGTAAGGATTTTTTCCATACTCAAGTATTGAACTCAAATTTTTGATTAAGCGATCAAAACATCTATCACCTTACCCAATCTCACATTAGTTTTTTTTTGCTTTCACAAGTCTGCATTCTATTGAAACAGTATAATAAAAAATAGATTAAACTCGGCACACTCTGGTCTCTTCAAAGATACATGTGTGATAATAGTTTAGTCTTTGAAAAAATTTAAACTCCTGCTGAGTCCCTAAAAAGATTTTTAAGATCAATTTTTAGTACTTAAAAGATACACATCACATTAATTTAATCTTATAAATATTTTTTTGACATCATTTTAGTTCATGAAAGATATATATGTGACATCATTTTGGTCCTTGGAAAGATGCATATGACATCTATTTAACTCCTCATTATCTATAAATTCATTAACTTATTTAATGTTACATGAATTTCTTCAATGAACTAAAAGTGATGTTACATGTATCTTTAGGGAGCTAAATTGATGTCAAAATTTTTCAAGAACTAAAATGATATAATGTGTATCTTTTAGGACCAAACTGATGTCAAAGATCTTTCAAAATTACTAAACATGTATATTTGAGGGACCAAATTGATAGTCTAGTCTAAAATATATAATTACACTATCATGGTTCCTAAATCCAATTGAGCTTAATTTCTGGAAAGATTTATTCTAGTAGAAATTTAAATATAATTTTATAATTTGGTAATTTTCAATTAAAAATACAAAAAATTTGGAGTGTTGCTATATATCATCTTCATAATTAACTTAAAAATCTTCTTAATAAAAAAAGAATAAGTTAGGCCATAAAGATTCCTATTTATTTATTTTTTGGTTTATACTATTAGTATCTAAAAATTTATTGGATCATAATTAATACGACTGAGCTGGTAAATGGACGCACTACGAGAGTAAAGTTCTCCTGTTTATAGGTTTTACTATTTATAAGACTCAAATAATACATAAGATATTACTTAAGAGCAAAAGCAAATGTCGAACCATTTACACTAACTAATATGTTTGGTAAATTTACATTTTTTTATGCACAAAATCTTGTAATCATTTAAAATTTTAATTCCATCAAAAATGACTTTTAGTAATGAGATTAATCTTTACAAACTATCAAGATAAATAATTTTATACTATTATCCAATTATGTGTTATTAGATATAAGACTTTTAAGATAAAGTGAGATTGAGAGTTTGCCAAACAATTTTGTTTAAGTGGCACAACAATTGAATGATTATGTAAGATCTCTTTATACTAATAGTATATTAAAATTAATTTTTTCAATAATTTAATTATTTGGCAATTTTTGTTGGTTGACTATACATAAATAGGTTACACATTAAAATTTACATTACATAGTTAATTTATCAATTTAAATTTATATGTTATGCATGAAAATATGTTAGTATAAAAATATTACATCTATATTGTATCAATGTAATTAAAATCTTATAAATTTGGCATATAATTATATTTTAATTATTTATTTATTAATTGGAAATTGTACGTTTTTGGTGCCGAATTGGAAATTGTACTTTTAAGTGAAAGATTAACAGGCTTTTTTTTTTGGAAAAATTTAAAAAATTAAATAAGTAAAAAATATAAAAAGAAGAAAGAGGAATTATGGAAAATAGCTAGTACAATATTTCAAAGTATCATCTTAATTTATGGTCAAAAATTATATTTATTTTATTTATAATAATTACTTAAATTCGGCAGGAGTACTTTTTACAGTTGTGTGTTATATCTATAATCTATAATCTCCCATAATATATAATATTAAAGTTCTTCCACTATCAATATCACATGACATTTTTTTTTTTTTGAACGGTTTTTAAATTCACTTCAAATTGCAACTCTTTTCTTTAATCTCTCATTTCTTTAACTAATATTTTTCTATTTCAATTCCCATATGATACTTCTCAGATTTATTTTAATTACTGTTAATTACACTTACTTTATTTTGACCTTTCATTTTTTCCAATAAATTTTTCTTAACTCTTTTACGCCAATGTGGGTTCATGGAAAAGCTAATAGCATATAAAATGAATGGAAATTTTGACATTTGAAATGGATATACTTGGAGCATTGATATCAAAGCAGTATCTAGTGGTAAAAGAAAATACAATCCTATTGTCTCATACGTATATTAGAGCATCTCTAAAGCCGAATTAAAAATTATAGTTTTTCCCAATCCTAGTGCATGTGTCTCAGGTGGAGTTGGAGAAGTCTACATTCTTCTAGGGCATCACTTGCGACTATATTTTTGAAACCATCTGGGAATAAAATGAGAATTCAAGATGAAGAAGAACTATTAACTAATGCTTTGTATAGGAAATGAAAATGTGAATATTATTAATGAACAAGCCTCGATAATTTATGACATGAGTGTAAAGTGCACTGCTATTGGTGCACAAAGACATGACTACAAGGGGAACAAAACTTAACTATCGGTTGCCAGAACAATAACTAACTCTTAGTTGTCACTTAGTTGTTCTAGATAACTAATGCTTGTTGGTTAAGGTAGCACGAGAAGAGGGGGTTGAATTATACTTTAGAGGAAGTTTAAAACTTGAAAACTTATATAAAACAACTTTCTCAAGTATGAAACTTGGAATATGGAAGCATAGTTAGTTAAAAATAAGAAATTTGTTAATTACTATTTAGAGAAAGTTTAGTTTTTGCATTAAGATAATATTTATCATTAACTAATTTGATTAAATGGTGAAGTAAATCAATAAAAAGCAAAAGGGATAGAAAGATCACACAACAAAGTTCTTATACTAGTTTGGCTAACCACTACTTCACGTCCAACCCTTTCTACATACTTTGTTGAGAATTTTATAAAAACAAAGTGTTATTTGTGCAAGCTTCTCCAAGCTTTTGCTGATGGCGTAGTATTTAGGTATTCAAGCCTTTCTAAGCTCACCCATTGACCTTTAATAGGGTTAGGTTACAAAGTTCAAGATATTATTGAGTTTGTGTTTGAACACTCATACTAGAGTCTCTTCCAATAGAGTATGATTAATGAACTCACGAGCAGTGTGTGTGACTTCTCTAAATTTTCTTATGAGAGAATGTTGCCTATTACAAATTAGTAGAGAAAATTTTTCCAATAGAAGTTAGAGAGAATATGTAAGTTTTGATAATTCAAAGAGTTGAGAAGGATGGAAAAGTCAAGGCTTTGAATGCTTAGAAAAATATTCAATGATTGTCCCCAACCTTAATTCTTCTTTGATTTCTAGCTTTATACAGAGTTCAAAAATATGAGGCTTGCGGATCTTGAGCCTTATGCATCTTTGATCCACTCGGTCTAAGATTGGACAGAGAAAGACGTTGCTTTCTTATCTGTAGCCCTTGGAAAATATCATAGAAGTGGAAAAGTAGCCGCTTGATGGTTCATACGACTTTTTTGAGACTTGTTAGTGCTTCTTTTGGATCATGTCACATTAAGTTTGACTTTTTTAATCTGATCCTTGAATCATGTCGAAGACTATTTGAAGGTGAGGTATTTCATAAGAAGCATATTTTTAATGGTCACCCTTTTGGACAGAGTCTTCTGGATGTGTCATCCTTACAGTGGTTGTGCAACTTTTTGAGGCTTGTCTTCCAAGATTGTCAAACTCGAGGAGTTTAGGTAAACGTGAAGTCTTGGTAAACTTGAATCATAAACTTGACTAAGTAGACTCGTAAGAGTTTATATATTTAAAAAATATATTTTAGCAATTAAATATAATTAAATGATATTTTTATAATTAATATTAAACAATTGCAACTTTATAACAACATAAATGAAAAAATAAAATAAAATATAACCCAATATATGACTTCATTTTTATACCATGTTTTATTCCATACATATATTAATTTGTAGTTCAACAAAACATAATTAAATAATAACAAATAGATAAAATTAATTGAATAAAACCAACAAATATTGCATGAAATAAACAAGTAAATCAAAGTACATAATAAAAGACCAATATTTTACATTTGAAGAGCAAAATCAAGTATAATTTTAGACTCATAAACATATTTGTAAAATCAAGAGTTTACCGATTTTGTTAGAGTTTACTTAAACTCATACGAGTTTGACAAGAAAAGAGTTTATGTGTGAGTTAACTTATTTTTGTATGGTAGGATTGTAAACTCAGTAACAATTTATGAGTTAACTTGAGAGTTTAATAACCATGCTTGTCTTCCCTTCTGATGATGTAAATCCATCTTTCCGAACTTTTTCTGATATGTTTCTTAAGCGAGAGATCACAAGTTTCACGAAGTATTTATTCCAAGCAATGTATATTTAAGAGAAATATGAAGGAATAAAATGCTTTGTATTTTTGAATTGTTTTCAGATTTGAAAGGAAATGATCTTGCTCACAAAAGAATATTTACTATAACAAATCGTTGATAACATAAGATTTTATTTAAAACTTGATTTGTTGCTCATCAAAATCTTAAAGCTCGATACGATTTAAACTATGAGATGATTTCTGAAGGAAATTGGAGCTTATAATCTTCCTGGTGGCAAATCAATATTTGAGAAAAGTTTTTGTTAAAAAAAATGATAGTCCAAAAACATACAATTTGTGTAGTTTGTTTCAACTCTTTGGTTTAAAGAAATTATTTTCTAAGGTAAGTATTGAGCAAAGCATGTCTCTTTAGAAGCTTCAAAAGCAAGTATAAATAACCATAATGATTTTTAAGAATAGAGATCATTGATCATGAACAATTTGAATATTTGAGCAAGATTGATTTCAACCTTTCTTGATACACAAAAAAATAAAAAATAAAAAAATTGAAATGTGAGCACATAAACTAGAATTTTCTTAGTCGAGGAAAAAGTTTATGATATCTCAAAATAAACATGATCCAAAACCTTTCTCAAATCAAATTGGTTATGAAAATTTTTAATGTATCACAAAGAAGAATAAATAACTTTCTCATTCTAATTTGCTATAAGAAGTCATGACATATCAGAGTAAAACGAATAAGCAAAATTATATAAATTGCTAGTGCAATGATCATCTAGAGTAATAGCATCATGCCATAAATTAGCATAAAAAGACAGTGCAAGGTAATAGTAGTAAGATTAGAGGACCATTAATACTTTCAGAGCAACACAGTCAGAGTATGAACACTTTAAAAGTGATAACTGAAAATGAGATGATGTATCAGAGCATATTAATAAATTGAGAGTAGTAATGTATCAAAGTATAAATGTAGTGATATATATATTAATATAAATTGTTATAAATTGTTCAGCAAGAAAAAATATTGTTCTCTGAAAATAAAATATGATGTCAGAAGATTAACAATTTTTAATAATAATATGAGTGAGATGAGTGAAATGCAACAGCAACAAAAATTTTGTTCCTAACTCCCCTTAGATGTGTGCTCCCTTTTATTTTAAGCTTTTCTTCAATCTTCTCCTGCTTGACATCATCAAAAACAAAATGATGTGAGATCATAGAAATACCATCACTAATTGTCTTTTCCTTTGTGAAGAGCCTTCAAAATTTGTAGCATTAGTTGTTCCATTTTGTGCATTCTCCTTTCCAACGTCCATTGATGAGCTTGAAGTTCACATTGGTTAGCCATGATGGCGTGTTGGTTTGCCAGCAATAAGTCCATCTGAACTTTAGAGGCATCTGGGAAGGCATTTGCATTAGATAGAGATCCAAAAGGTATCTTCTTAGCATGATGACTATTGCTTTTTGAAGACTTGGCTAAAGTGAAACAAGTAGGAGTAGCTGTTTTATCAAAATGAGGTCCATAAGTCAATAGTAGCGGAGTTTTGGCAATGATTGGGGTAGCAGCAATATCTTAGGATGCTGTAATAAAGGCTTGAATGGGCATTGGAGTGATAAGAGGTGCAATCTCGGGTTTTTAGAGACAATGGCTAAAACTACAAGATGAGTCACCAAAGTGAGTGCCCTTTTTGGTTTTATGGTTTTTGGTGTAGGCTCAACTATCTCAACCACTAGTTTTTCTGGATTCAAGGATACCAATGATGAATTTGATGTTGCAGCAATAGGTTGTTCTCTCAGAAGCTTAGAAGTTAGAACTACTTTTCTCATTTCTAATGGAGGATTGACCTCCTTAATGACTACACAATGTTGTTCTACCTCTTGAAAGATAGATGAGATTCAAGGTTCAGAGGCACCAATTCCATAGCCATGTTTCTTTGTCTTTGCAACCAAGCCTCTTGTTTGAGCTTGTTCTCAGCAGCTTCTTTCGTGGCTTTCCTTAGAGGTGAGGGAGTGGAGTCTCTTGAGGGATCCATAGGGCCTTTCTTAATCTTTTTCTTGCCCTTCCTCTTGTACTGAGGGTCTTCATTTTCATTTGAAGCCTCTACTTCATATTATTGCTCTTATTGCTTTTGAAGAATGGGTTCCCTGATTACGATACCTCTCTGAATAGGTTTGGAGGATCTAGTTGTAGGTTTAGTTGGTGCGGCCGGTATTCATAGGTTTTGCAGCAATTGCAGATGTCTCATTTTCTGCATTGGAAGAGGAGGAGGTGTAACATCCTCAATTTCATGTCGTGCTAAATTATTTTAGTAACCCTAAGTAATTAGGCACTTAATGAGAAATTTTGAGATTAGGCTTAATTAAGGGGTTGACTCGGATGAAAAGGGTCAAGAGAATGCTTAATCGAGATTAGATAATCTCTAATTAAGTAAGTCAGAGCCCCTACAGCTTAATTAAGCACTAATCACCTTTAATTAGCCTAATTGAGTTTAATTAAGGTTAATCAAGCTTAGTCGCAAGATTAAATTTTTGTTAATTGTGTTCTTGTGTGTTAATCACTAATCATTGCTTAATCATCTTAATTAAGTTGTATGAGCACTTAATCACATGATTAAATTCAAATTTAGTCAACTAGACAATAAAGTAAAGAGTGATGTCATAAAAGCATAAAACATTAGACAAGAGTGCTTTATGTAAGAGTTTGACCATGTTTTGTCTCCCCATCATCCACTTTGTCCCCTTAATTACTAATTAACACAAAATTAAGCAAAATATCTCACTCTCCCTCCCTTAATGTAGGACGCCACTTTCACACACACACATACACTAACATTTTCATTTTCACTCATCCTATTCTCTCTCTTCAAGCCAAATTCTCTAACTTCTCTCTAAACACTTCTTCATCTTCTTCATCTTCCTCTTCCTTTCTCCACCACCACCACCCTAAACCACTCGTAGCCCTTCAAAGACCTCATCTTTGGGTCTTTGGAGACAAGATCAAAACAGTACAACCTCCATTTCCACAAGATTTCAAGAGCTTCTCCTTCCTTCTTGCAAAACCGCCACCTTCATCATCAATAGGAGTCATCATCTTCTTGTTCCATTTCTCTTGTTTGCACCATCTTCAACAAAGGTAGTGATCTTCATCTTTTTCATTTTGTTTAATCAAGAAAGCTTGGAGCTTGGTTCTTCCATGACCAAGATTTCTAAGTGAAAGCTTAAGAAGATCCTTCATGCTCTTCAAGAGCCAAAGTTTTCATTTTTAGTAAAATATGTTCTTGATGTTCTTCATGTGTTCTTAAGTTTCCTCTTTTGGAAAAATGTGTTCTTGATGTTCTTCATGTGTTCTTATGTTCTTCATGTGTTCTTAAGTTTCCTCTTTTGGAAAATTATGTTCTTGATGTTCTTCATGTGTTCTTAAGTTTCCTCTTTTGTTGGTAGCTTGCTTAAAGTTGTTCTTTCCTTTTTACGATGAGTTGATGACTAGAAAAAGCTCCACCTTTTATGTTCCCATGATTTGATAAGACTTTGAACATTTTAAAAGCTTAAAACTTTAAAAAGTTTGCTTATTGACACACTTAAAGTGGCGCAAGTTTTAGTGCCATCATAAAGTCTTCTTTTGTTTTTGTTTTGAAGACAAGAAAGCATGTAAAGTTTAAGCTTTTTGGCATAATAAGCCTTTTGAGTTAGAAAATGATATCTTGTCACTTTATGTCTTAGAAATCAAACCTTAAAGAAAAGACCTTTTATAAAGTTTCAAACTTTAATCAAGAATGAGACCTTTAAGTCATAAAAAGTGTTGTTTTATAACAATTAATTCATAAAGTTTAGATCTTGAACCAAAACAATGCTTAAAGGAGAGAGCTTCTATAAAAATTGAGACTTTTTAACCTTAAAGTTAATGTTTCATGTCACTAGTTGATGAAGTAGGGACCTTTTTATGTAAAGACAACTTTAAGTCATAAAGTTGAGACCTTAATGGTCTTAGAATAATTAAATGAGTCAACTTTTATAAAGAACAAGACTTTTAGTGGAAAAGCTAGTAACTTGCATCGTTATTTCATAAAGATCTAATCTTTAAGATAAAAGTTTGAAGCTTTGTAACTTGGTTAAGTTAAAAATCACCCTTGGTGTTTAGTGAACATGGTGTTGTTGGATTCATGATATGGTTATACGTTGTCATGACCCAAGGATTAGAGGGATCTCGAACTCCTTGGGAATAGAAGTATGATTAGGGCCTCTGAGCATACCATGAACCTAG
This sequence comes from Pterocarpus santalinus, assembly GCA_031439595.1. Classification (NCBI taxonomy): domain Eukaryota; kingdom Viridiplantae; phylum Streptophyta; class Magnoliopsida; order Fabales; family Fabaceae; genus Pterocarpus; species Pterocarpus santalinus. Next base: position 16,067 of record JAVHNO010000084.1, on the reverse strand, counting down.
GAATCACTAAGTGCACTATATCAAGGAAAAGAAACAATCACTTAACTTAACTAAATTTGAATAAGTGTTCCATAAGACATGAATTCAAGTAAAGAATAATTTCATGCGAGAGCTAAGTAACTAAAAGACCATATACACATGTCTTAACTGCGTGATACTCTCATAGGTAACCATGGGAAATCATGTGATGATTCATAATATTCTTCACAAAGAATAACACAACTATAAACCCCTTTAGGGTATGAATGTGTGATGCCATATGGCATGATGAATGACAAGTTGGGTTGAGCTTTGTCTCATGATTAGATGATGAGTGTGATGATATGGTGAACTATTGGTTGAATGTTGATGATTGGCATTTTGGGGAAGCTTCGGTCTAGCCGTTATGCTGCTTGGATTTCCGTCAAAATTATGGACTTAGTCATATCATTGCATGTGTCTAGTCAAAGAAGTGTTATGCATGTAAAGTATAAAGATAAGAAAAGAATCAATGGGACATAACCCTTCAATCACTTTGGTAAGGGAAGTGAGAGACGGCAATCCACAAAGACACAAGGAACCTCTATGAGGGAGGCAAGGGTGACATGGAGGACCCTCCAACTTAGAGGTAACCAACATCGGCTTAATCTGATTTGGTTGGTACTGCGTGATGACGGTCACGGAATGAGCTCATGTCCAAAAGCAGTCTATTTCAAAGGAAAGTAAAGAATGTTAAGCACGTGCTAAAAAGGAAAGTTAATTCAAAAGTATAACCATGGTTAAATTGATGATGATGCATGTCCTTGCATGTACTTATGTTGCCCATTTGCATTATGAATGTTTACTCTATCTTTCAGTATATATGTTAGATTATGATGATGTAGTATGATGTTAAGTTTGAAAGCAACCCGCTTCGGGGTCTAAGTTTTCAAAACCATTAAAAATTGAACTTATATCTGTCCACTGTTTTTATAATTAAACCCGAAGTGGCTAAGACGATGACGATGACATTGTGTTTGCCTAGTCGCGATCCTACTGAGAAATTTAGTATTTCTCATTCTTACGTTTCCCGTGTCGTCTTCAGAGGATGTTGACATCGGGCACGGTGGTGATCTACATTGAGTTCCCGGTGTGGCGTTGGCGCTTTGACCCGGTGCTGAATGCCTCTGTGCTGTCGGCAAACGCAGCGATGAGGCTCTACATCTTCCACGACCGCCAGTTTCAGACTCCCGTGATGAGCCCATTTTTCTGACCGCATCAGTCATTTGGCGAGGTTACTATGGATGACATCCGCCCCTACTTTCAGCCACCGAGATACCCCACCGATGATGATGAGACTGACTCGGGTACCCGTTTGACTCCGACTATTTCATTGGATTTCGACCCCTCGGAGCCGTCTTATCCGAGCTTCCATGTGGAGACCGATCCGTCTGAGCCCTTCTATCCGACTCATTCTGGGGGATATCACCGTTCGGGTTCGTCGCGACCTTGGTGATTCATCTATCTTCTGATTCTTCTGCTTCATCTGCTGGCCCAACTTCACCCCCAGTTCGCGAGCGTGGGTTCATTAAATTCGTATGGCATTGCCCCATGGCGAGGGCGTGCTTTCGAGGAAGGGACGTGGCGGTTCTTCTCTGGTGGATATGGAAATGGTTTCCTCCCGCCAGATGCTTGATGTGACGGCGCATGCGGGCCAGAAACACGAGGATAGCCTTTTTTGGTCGTAGTTATAGGGTTATCATTCGATTGTATGGCATGCTTGGGTAGTAGGATTTTCTGATGTATTTCCTTTTGTTATGTATTGGTAGGCTTCTTGTGTAGGGCGAAGCGATAGATATCGGACCCATTATTATCTTATGTATGACTACGGTATGACTATTATTGTATTATCATGGATGGCCGTGGAATGAATGTTACCTTTATCTATGGTTGTGGTTACTCTTATGGTTTCTATGCTTGTTAAATGCGATGTATGTATGGATAGCGGTGTTACTTTATATGTTCACGATGCGTTCATGGCTCTCGATTTCAAAAATGGTCCACTTGTTTTGTAGAAAAAAAATTTTACCCCTATTTTCGGTACAAAGTAATTTCTAAAAGGTAATGTTAGTTCTGCGAGCAAAAGTAACAACTAGTAATTCCACAATATGACTTAAGCATAGAATGGAATTATTAGGGTATTATAGGAGGTCTCTTCAGCAAGCATCAGTAGTCTTCTCTTTTTGACTCTACTTTCTTTTGAGATTGGTGAGAGACTTCTTTCTGTTCTTTTCTTTTTTTGTTTTTTCTTCTCCTTTTCAGAAGGTTTTGGCTTGACCTTCTGAGCATCAGTACCATCATCATTCTAGACAAAAGAATCTTTCTTCTTCTTGCCCTTCTTCTTCTCTTTCTTGATCTTCTTTTTCTCTTTCTTCTTCTTCTTCTTCTTTTTCTTCTCTTTCTCCTGATCTTGGTCCTTAGGCTTTAATCCCAAAGCAGAAAAAGTCTTTATAGTAGTTGTAGAGTGTTTGTTGTTAGCCCTGTGTCCATTAATCAGCAATTGTGCCCTTCTGAAGACACTTGTGAGGAACATCTTTGTAAGGGAGAGTGGCATTCCTCCTTCTTTCAGCATTAATAGTGTAACATCCTAATAAACCCATATTACGCTTAAGTCGTATTACAGTGTTTTATTAGTTGTTACTTATGCTCATGAAAAATTAAACTTCACTTGAAATTAAATTACGTGGAAAATACAGTAGGATTTTTTTTTTGAAATGCGTCATCGCTTTGGAAAGTAAAGCCTTGAGCGAGAAGGTAGGTAGAGAAAGAGCATGTCGCATAAAACAAATACCCAAATATCATAAAACAAGAAAAAGGTAGATAAATAGAAATTCACAAATACCTTGCATTAATTAACTAATCATTACATCCATATGAGTTCATAATATATATATATACATATATATATATATATATATATATATATATATATATATATATATATATATATATATATATATTACATCGAAGAAAGCTCATGGTCGTGCCATGATCCAAATACAAGATACTAAGTACAAACTCCAAGGACAAGGCTCATCTCAAAAAGGAATATACGAAGATGCAAAGTGACGATCGCTATAAGTCCTAAAATAGCTTCGTCTAGCATCCCACGTCGTCTGTCCGCTCACAGTGTCAGGGATCCATGCTCCACTCCACCGGATGTGTCATCGGATTCCGGTGACGATGCGGAAAAGTAACTAGAGTGAGAAATAAGATTTCTTAGTAGGACTCGAACTCGACACGGAGGTGTCATCGTCATCGTCCCAGCCACTTCGGTTTTATAATGAAAACAGTGAGCATGCATAGGGTTCAGTTCTTAGGTTTTCGAAAACATGAATATCCGAAGTGGATTCAATTTTAACATACTCTCTAATCATTTATATCATAATCATTTATATCATAACATACATGGGCATAAGTATAATCACATGAAACATGCATGACTGTACTATAAGCTTCTCTTAACTTTTTCTCTTTAAGGGTTTGGACCGAAGTCCCTTTTCTTTTCTTAACTTGACTTATCTTAAGTCCTTTTCTTTCCACCCACTAAACATAAGTGGTAATGAGCTCATACCGTGGCCGTCGCCACCATAAAATTTCGGTACTTACACTAGCTGGGTCATGCCATGCCTCATGTAAGCCCTATCCCCTATACTCATACTAGCTGGGTCATGCCATGCCTCATGTGAGTCGTGGGTGAGGGGAAACTTAAATTAGGTCACCTTCCCTTTTGAAGGATCACACCCTTAGTTTACTTTCTCTTCTTATTAAAGCTTATGATGCAACATCATTATGATTCTTTTCCACATTTGGGCGTTACGTATCGCCGTCCCCAAATGTGATTCCTTTAATGTATATTATTAAGCATCATATCAACATATCATATTAATATCATCATCATTCCTTTTCATATCGTCATCATACCATCATCATAATCATTATCATCATATTATCATAATTATCATCATCATATCATATCATCATCATCATCATTCCTTTTCATATCGTCATCATACCACTATCATAATCATCATCATCATATCATTATCATATCAGTGTTGTCACATGGACACATAGAGGCATACATATTACACAAAGTCTTATGAGCTTAGCTTAGTAAATTTGGTGCAAGCTTTTACTTGAGGTTGTCTCTTGTGTAAACTCTTTTACTAGCCATAAGGCCAATTTCATCCATTATCCTTTTGAAACTTTTAAGTTGAATTATGAAGGTTATCCAATACTTAATGTGGGGGACTTAATGTCTTAAAGCTTATTTCTTCATTAACCTTTAACTTTTACCCTAACTAGTTTTACTTTTACAGTGGGGCAGTAACTTCAAAAATTCACCATAATTTCATATTTTACTCTTTTACTTCGAATTTTGGTATGCTTACACTTCTCTGAGTCTATTTTTAAACAAAAGAAACCCCACTCAAAAATTCATTTTGTAGCTTGAGTTATGCAAATTTTATTCTGATTGTTCAGATTTGAAAGTTCATCTCGGGTCAGTGACTTTTAACATTTACTGTGAACTCATCACAAAGAATCTAACAAAAATGTTTTGTGGAGATGTTCCCCTATGTCTTAGCTTTCTAACAAGCTTGGTCCCACTCAAAAATGTTATGTATAGCTTGAGTTATGCACGTTTTATTACCTACTGCCCGGACAGAAACCCATCCAGGAACAGCAGACTTTAAAAATTCATATCTCTCTCATCTTAAGGCCAAATCTCGCATATTTTATATGTATGAAAAGCTCTTTGAGTCTACTTTCACAGAAAATTAGTTTCATTGCATTTTAAGTTTTGTACAGATAAATATACCGAACGCCTTACAGACTGCCAGAATTCCAGATTATCCCGTTTTTAAGTTTTACATAATAAACTTGTGGGAATGTTGCTATACCACTTTGAATCACCATTTTTATGTTTTATCTCATTACCATATCCAAAGTTTCAGTCACCAAATCAGTATTTTACCACAAAATAGAGCAAGATACATAAAACCATCAAGCCACAAGATTTTCTTTCACAACAACACTTTTCAACAAGACAAGAAAGCTCATAGAACAAGGAATGGTCATGAGACCTTGAAGCAAGTCCTAAAACCACCTAGCTATGAAGAGCTTAGGGGTTCTAGTTCTTGAAAAATATATGGAGAGGAAGGGTTAGAGTCACTACCAAATGAGTTTTTCTTGGAAGCTTGGAAGATGGAGTGGTTGGAGATGACCTTCTTTCTCTTGAGCTTGATATTGAGGCTTGTGTATGAGTAGTTTTGTTTCTCCAAGGACCAAAGATGGTAGTCCTTGAAGGGATGGTGATGGTGGTGATGGAAATGAAGTGAGAAGTAGTAGAGAGAGTGGAAGAATAAAAAGGAAGATTGGAAGAACAAGAGAGTAGGAAAGGGACTTGGAGAGAGGAGAGAGCTTTGTGTGTTTTGGTGAGGAAATGAAAATGAAATGAGGGGGGGGGGGAGGGGGCTGATTGTGGCGCAAAAAGAGGAGGGAAAAGAGTGATGTGATTTTGCTTCTTTTGCAAGCAAGGAGGCTAGGAACCATGGGGTAAAAGGATGAGTTGTGTTTCCTTTGAGTCTTGGGGTTTGGGTAAAGACCATTTAGTGTTTTCTCAAGTGGTTAAAGGCATGAGCTCTCTTAGGATTTGGCTTGGATGGCTAGGATCACTCCAAGTGTCATTATCTTGATGAAGGAGAGTACAACTCTTGTCATAACTTAAGGGATCTACTAACATGGACTCTTGATCTAGTGGTGTATGATGAGAAGGAAATTGAGTGGTTGGATATGGCTCTTGCTTTGACCAAACTTTCAAATAATTAAAGGAAAGTTTCTACATCTTTATCATTGTTACAATTATCTAGATGTTCATTAATTCAATTGGCTTAATTACACATTAGCACATTTCAATGAAAAGGATTTTCCTCATTAATTATGTAAAGAAGATATGTGGGTTAATATGATTAAGATGTGATACTTATATGCTCTTAGTTAATTAGGTTAGATCACCTTGATTTTATGTTCTAATTCATGAATTAATAAGGATTGGGCAATTAGGCTTTTAAGTATAATCTTTAATACATTATGCTTCAATTGTTAAATTTTCTAATTAATCGTTGACTTTCAATTGTCTTGTTGACTTGCATTTAATTTACTAAGCTTTTGCTCATCGAGATTAGCCGATTAGTTCTCAGTTAATCGTGAACCTCTCTAATTAGTCGGGATCACGAGCTAATTAGCTTAGACAAAAATTGGGGATGTTACAAATAGCAAGGGCCATGAAGTCTAAAATCAACCTCACCAAGTTGATTCTTCTTCTAGTAATAAGACAGAACATTACCTTGTGGTCCACTCCAGACATCACATTTGTGTTATCGCTTCTGGGTAGCATAGTGTGTTGGACCACAGAATAAATAGCCCTAGCACTTATAAGGAGATGAGAAGTATGTATGTCCCTTACTTGCATATTTCTTCTAGGAGTGAGGACTTCAAAGACTTCTTTCTCTATAGCTCCTAGCTTTTCCCACCATTTATCTCCAAGTCTGCACAAAATGCCATTGTTTGGAGTATTGGTGATTTGCACTATATCATAACTTCAATCTTGAAGCTTCCCATAATGCTCCTGAGGGAGGTATTGTCCTTATCAGTGGGGACAAGGGTACTATAGAAAGCAGGTACTAGCCCTATGTATGTGTCTTCAGAGATTCTCAGGAAGTCACTCTATCCTTGAAACTTGAACACTTCATGTACCTCAGGTAGTATAGTGAAGTTTTGCTCGAAGAAACTTCTCCCCTTTGCAATGGGTCTAGTGAAGAAATTCCCATGGAAGTTTGTTTGCATGTCTTCATCGTTGAAGATGTATGGGATGCTAAAGTCACTCTTTTTCAACATGGTGAACAACAAAGGTTGAGGTTTGAAAAAACATGAAGGAATGTGTTTGGTTCAAAATGAGAATGGAAGACGAAGATTTGAAAGTTTAAACGAAGAAAATGAACAGTGTGCGGTTTTCTTGTAACTTGAAAGGTGAAAAGTTTCAGCGTGAAAAAGGTCATTTGATGGTTATTGATAGTGACCAAAAGTTAAGAGGATGTGAATGGTTTCGAGGTCACAATGACATCGTTTAATGAGGCTTTTGGTTTTCCCGATTTGTATTATGATAATAACATAGCATAGTGAGGAGTTACCAAATTGTCCTACCTTCAAAAATGGCTACATCTCCTCTTAATTCAATCTTTGATGAGAACTTAGGTCATCATTCTGATGAGATATTTCATTTTGAACCCATGATCTAGATCATTTTTTGAACATAGCATTCTGGACCCATCTTTCTGAATCTTTCTAAATCAATTCTGAACCCATCTTTCTTAATTGATCTTCATACCCTTCTGATCTGATCTACCTGTTCCCATTCTGAATCCATCTTTCTAAACATATTTTGCAACTTGTTTTGATGTGCACACTCTGAAGCACATTGTAGCTAACTTTTCTAAATATGTTTTGAGATTGAGTCTTGAAAGTCACTCTTTAGAAAGGAACTTCACTTAGGAGTAGCAATCTCAGCTTTAAGCTTTAGCTTAAGCGAGGGCAATACATATGCAATGAGAATGCATGCTTAAAAAACTAGTCATGTTTAGAAGATTCTTTGTATAACAGAATCGATCTTCAGCCAAAGATTTTGTAAAGATAGCAATTCGATCTTCTATGTTTACAAAACTTAGCTTAGTATCACCTTTCTAAACATGATCTCTTATGAAATGATGCTTATGTCTATGTGTTTAAATCCAGAATGTTGGATGAGATTTTTAGTAAGGTTGATAGTGTAACACCCTAATAAATCCATATTACGCTTAAGTCGTATTACGGCGTTTTATTAGTTGTTACTTATGCTCGTGGAAAACTAAACTTCACTTGAAATTAAATTACGCGGAAAATACAGTAAATTTTTTTTTTTTGAAATATGTCGTCGCTTTTGGAAAGTAAAGCCTTGCGCGAGAAGATAACAGTAAACGAGCGTATCGCAGAGATTTCGGTATAAAAGGAGAGAACAAGAGATAAATCATAATGTCATACATTCAAATTTCAACATCAACCACATAATATAATTATCCGCATAATATCCAACAAATACATAAAAAGGGAACTCATGGTCATGCCATGGCCCCAAAATATCAAAAGTACAAGTCTAATAAGGTCTAATGCAAAATGAAATACAACAGATAAGGAGCAATATTGAAATAAGCCCACGTAGACATATACTAGCTTCTCTGCCCCTTCCATGCCCTTCCATCGAACGGACTCAGGTCCTCGAATGCCTAGTCCCCCACGCTGCTCGGCCTCGGGGAACGCGAGGAGTACGAATGATGCGGGGTGCACGCTAATCACCTCGATACGACGGATGCGGCGGCCAGGAGTGTAGCTGCCCGAAGAACGTGCCTTGGAGGGATCCTCCTCGGATGCGACACGGTCGATACTCGGGAGTGGCGGCGGCGCGCTGCGCCCTAGGGTGGCCGTCGAACTCACCTCGACCACGGGAACCTCTGGCGCAGCGCACAGGCTCGGCTACGGGTAGACCTGGAGACATAGGCTCCATCTCGATCGCAGCAATGGCTCGGCGGAAATCCCAAGGACCTAGCGGCTGTCCAAGGCGTGACGATGATACGTCCACAGGGGCTGGCGGGATCTCTGGCTCCTCCTGCTCAAAAACTCGACCCGGATAGAAGTATGTGCAAACTATCATGGTGGTCGTGGCCACGATAGCGTGGGCGTCCTCATCATAGGCCCACTCATGGTGGGGAGGCTCCATGCTCCATGCCACGTGATGCTCCATTAGTATCTGGTGACGAGACGGAAAAACAACTAGGATGAGAAATGAGATTTCTCAGTAGGACTCGACCCTGACACGCTGGTGTCATCGTCATCGTCCCAGCCACTTCGGTTTTTAAATGAAAACTGTGGGCATACAATAGGTTCAATTATTTGATTTTCGAAAACGTTACTATCCGAAGTGGATCCCATTTTTAGTACTTATCCTCGTTGTATTAACAACATCATGGCATACATGAAAGCTTATATGACTATTCATAACATACATAAACAGGTTGAGGGGTATATTCTTTACTTGGGTTGGACCGAAGTCCCTTTCTTTCCTTAACTTGACTTATCTTAAGTCCTTTCTTTCCACCCACTAAACATAAGTGGTAATGAGCTCATACCGTGGCCGTCGCCACCATAAAATTTCGGTACTTACACTAGCTGGGTCATGCCATGCCTCATGTAAGCCCTATCCCCTATACGCACACTAGCTGGGTCATGCCATGCCTCATGTGAGTCGTGGGTGAGGGGAACTTAGATTAGGTCACCTTCCCTTTTGAAGGATCACACACTTTATTGAATCTTTTCTTATTAAACTTATGATGCAAAATATTTCTAAGTCCACAATTTTTATAAAATTTCGGCAGCATAACGGCTAGACCGAAGCTTCCTAAAATTTTGCCAAACAGAATACCAGTATCATAGCATCATATCATATCATCATCATCATTTTATCGTTGTCATGGCATCATAATCACATCATCATCATAACATCATGCTTGCAACATAAACATAGGCATATACTCAAGCGAAGTCTTATGAGCTTAGCTTAGTAAATTAGGTGCAAGCTTTTACGTTAGCTTTCGTTTTATTCGTTTCTCTTGTTAAGGATTAGGTGAGCTTAGTATTTTATTCTATCTAGTCTTCATTAAGTAAATTATGAAGTTTCATTACTTTAGGCTAAGGTCTTTTACCTTTTTAAGTCATTTATGCATAGTCTTACTTAAGGTTAAGTTTGACAGTTTTACTTTTACCCTAGGCAGTAACTTTAAAAATTCACCATAATTTGGTATTTTATTATTTTAATGCAAAATTTTATATGCTTATAGGGTTCTGAGTCTAGTTTTTAACAAAACAAGTCCCACTCAAAAATTCGTTGTCTAACTCCAGTTATGCATATTTTATTCTGACTGTTCAGTTTCTAAGTTCACTCCCGGTACAGTGGATTGTTACTTCTCATTATAATTTCTCAGAAGGAATCTGAGAAAACTGTTTTATGGGTTTGTTCCTCTATGTCTTAGCTTTCATTTAAACTTGGTCTCACTCAAAAATCATTTTTGTAGCTTGAGTTATACACATTTTAGTGTAGACTGCCCAGACAGAAACCAATCCAAGAACAGTCCACTTTGAAAAATCATATCTCACTCATTTTAACTCCGAATCTTATGTATTTTATATGTATGGAAAGCTCTCTGAGTCTATTTTCATATAAAATTGGTTCCACTAATTTCTGAGTTCTCTGGAAAAAGTTATACTGTTCGGTTTACAGACTGCTAGAAAATCCAGATTTTATGTTTTGATTTTTCTCATGTTTTCTCCAAAACACTCAGCCTCACTTTCAAGAAAACATTCTCAAGTTATAAAACACTCATATACCATGAAAGATTAGTGAAAAACTAACATGTTGTAGTTCAAAAATATTGAGTTCAGCCATGCATCACACCAAACCGAAAACATGTTTTCAATAAACAACCATACAAGCAACAACATCTCATTTTATGACAAGAATGGCTATGATGCCCATAATCAATCTTTAAAATCACCTAGCTATGGAGAGCATAGGAGTTCTAAAGCTTGAAAAAAAACAAGAGAGAAAAAGAGTTTAGAGCCACTACCAAGAAGCTTTCTTTGAAGGAATTTGTGATGGAAGAAGGTGATGGTGGTGGTATTCCTCCTCTTGGATCTTGAAAGAGGCTTGGTATGTGATTGTCTTTGATTCTCCAAGAACAAAAATGGTGGCTCTTGAAGAGCTTGTGAGTGGGATGAGGAGAGGAAAGGATGAGAGAAGTGGAAGGATTCTAGAGAGAAGTTGGAGAGTTTAGAGAGAAGGAGGAGAACTTTGGAATTGAGGAGAGAGGAGAGGATGAGTGAAATGAAAATGAAGAGAGAAAGAGAGAGGGAGGGAGGCGTACAAGGGGGGGCTGATTGCCCTTGCTTCTCTAACAAGCAAGGAGTGGGTGAGTTTAGCTATGTTGAAGGCTAAGAACTTTGGGGTAAAAGAGAGGGTTGTGTTTTCCTTGAGTCTTGGAGGCATTCTAATGTCCAATTTGGGTTTTTCTCTAGGGGTTAAATGGGAGTACCCCTCTTAGGATTTGGTTGCTTGTCTAAGACTCATCCAAGTGTCAAGATCTAATGGTGGATGACAAAGATCCTAGTCTTGGCTTTTGATCTAATGGTGTAGGATTAAAGAGATTGAATGAAGGGTGAGATGTTACTCCTCCTTGGTATGTCCTTTTAGAGCATATGCATGGAAGCACTTTTATCTCTAAATGTTATTAGAATTATTTAAATGTAATTTAACTTAATTGGCTTAATTACCCATGAGTTAACTCTTGTCAATTACACTTTTTATGATGTCTTGTATTACGGTTAACCATATGCTTAATTTGGGGTTTAATTTTTCAAGAGTTGTCTTAAGTGTCTTAATCATTATAAACTTAATTAGTAAGGTTAGGTTGTCTTACTTTTGTTTTGGCACCTTCGAGTAATTAAGGAGTAGACGATTAAGGTTTTATTAAAACGCTTAGGACATTATGATTAAATTATTGGCTAGACTTAATTTACTAAGCTCTTGCTCTCGGGATTAATCGATTAGTTCTCAATTAATCGCTAATCCCTCTAATTAGCCGGGAACACCGAGCTAATTAGCTTAGGTAGAAATGGGGATGTTACAGATAGCACTAGTATTATTGCACAAGATAGGGATCTTGATATACCTCAAGTTGATACTTTATCCACAAATTTTGAGCACAACAATTTGCTGCAGATACATATTTAGTTTCGGCAGTTGAAAGAGCAATTGTGTTTTGGTTTTTACTTGACCAAGTTATCAAGGATTTTCCAAGAAAGCAGTAGCAGCCACTCGTGCTTTTTCTTTTAACTCTGTCTCTAACAAAATTAGCATCATAATAACCCATGATATCACATCTAGTACCTTTCTTGTACCATAGATGAAGATTAGTAGTTCTTACTAAATGTCTCAAAATTCTTTTAACAGCATTCAAGTGTGATTTTTTGGATTAGATTTGAATCTAGCACAAATTCCATACTTAATTGCAAGTGTGGCCTACTAGCTAGAAGATAGAGTAATGAACCAATAATTCCTTTGTAAAGTTTATCAGAAACTTTCTCCCATCTTCATCAGCTTCTAAAACTTGAAAAAGTTGCATAGGAGTATTGATGCTCTTAGTTTTGTCCATATCAAGCCTTTTCAGTAGATCCTTAGCATATTTCTCTTGATGAATGAGGATCTCATCTTTCTGTTACTTGATTTGCAGTCCTAGAAATTATTTCAGCTCTCCCATAATGCTCATCTCAAATTCTCCCTGCATAAACTTAGAAAAATTCTTGCACAAACTCTGATCAGTAGCACAAAATATTATATCATCTACATAAATTTGTACAATTAGAAAATCATGTTTCTCATGCATGATAAGCAAATTGTATCAACCTTTCCTCTTTTAAAACCATTTTTAAGAAGAAAAAACTAAGTTTTTCATACCAAGCTCTTAGAGCTTGTTTAAGACCACATAAAGCTTTAGAGAGTTTGAAAACATGATAAGGACAAGTTTCGTTTTCACAACTAGGACGTTGTTTGACACAAACTGCTTCAGCAATGAAACTATTTAGGAAAGTAGATTTTACATCCATTTGATACAAAATAAACCCTTTGTATGCAGCATAGACAAGCAACATTTTGATAGCTTCAAGTCTTGCTACATGAGCAAATGTATCATCATAATCAATGCCTTCTTGTTGTTTGTATCCTTGAGCCACTAGTTTAGCCTTGTTTCTGATCACTTTCCCATATTCATCAAGTTTGTTTTGGAATACCTATTTAGTGCTAATTATTGAACGTCCTTTAGGCAAGGGCACTAGGGTCCAAACTTTACTCTTCTCTAACTGATTTAATTCTTCTTTCATGGCCTTAATCTAGCTTTGATCTTCCAAAGCTTCATCAATACATTCTGGTTGAATTTTTGATATCAAGGCTAAGTTGGATTTTATTCTAAGAGAGCATCTAGTTCAACTCCTTGAAAAGTTTCACCAATAATTTGATTTTGAGAGACAACTCTCAAATCTCTTGCTCTAGTATATCTTTTCTTAATAGGTGATTCTTCTGGTTCTTCTAATATATCATCAGAAACATGTTGATGAGTAGAAAGTTTAGAATCATCACTTTCATTCCTTGTGGCTATTTGAAGGTCTTGTTGATTGAGAACATCATTATTCAGAGGTAGATTCTCCATTTCTTCTTCCAGATCTGCAACTTTCTGATCTACATCCTTCTTCCTTTCTTTGAAAGTGATGTGTATAGTTTCTTGTAAAGTCTAAGTCTTCTTGTTGTAAACCCCTGTAAGCCTTAGAAACAAAAGAATATCCTAGAAAAATTCCAGGATCAGACTTTGAATCAAACTTTGATAGTTTGTCTTTGGTGTCAAGAATAAACTATTCAGTTCCAAAAATATGAAAGTAAGAGATGGTGGTTTTTCTTCCTTTCCATAATTCATAGCGGATTTTCTTGAGTATTGGCCTTAAGAAAACACAATTTTGAATATAAAATGCAATATTCATTGCTTCTGCCCATAATCCTTTTGATAGACCACTTTCAAGAAACATGGTTCTTGCCATTTCTTGCAGAAATCTAATTTTCTTTTAATAACCCCATTTTGTTGGGAGTTCTAGGAGAAAAGAAATTGTGAGAAATGCGATTTTCATTGCAAAAAAAAAAATTCAAAAGATTGATTTTCAAATTCACCACCATGATCTGATCCGATGGAGGTAATGCAAAAACCTTTTTCATTTTGAACCCTTTTGAAAATATTTTGAAGGCCTCACAAACTTCATTCTTATGGATCAGAAATATAACCCATGTAAATCTAGAAAAGTCATTCACATTGACTAAACCATATTTCTTACCACTTAGATTGGCAGTTCCAGTTGGTCCAAATAGATCAAGATGTAAAAGCTCAAGTGGTCTAGTGATTGAAACTACATTTTTGTTGTGGAAAGAACTCTTGGTCTGTTTACCTCTTTGATAGTTTTCATAAGTTGAATCATTATCAAAACTGATCTTAGGTAAACCTTTGACTAGCTCTTTGTGAGAAATCTCTGAGATTAATCTCATATGAGCATGATCAAGTTTCTCACAACCACTTTTCATCCACAAAGGATGCTAAGCATTTTACATTCTAATCTAGAAGGTCATTTAGATATAATACATAAGTATTATCACGCCTTCCAGTGGTGAGAATGATTTTATCATATATGGAATCTTTTATAATGTAACGAGAAGATTCAAACACAACTCTATAGCCTTGGTTACAAAATTAACAAATGTTTAGAAGGTTGTGAATTAATCCTTCAACCAACAAAACATCTATAATAAAGTCAGAATCATTCTTACCAATGTTACCTATACCTACGATTCTGGACTTGATACCTTCAGCAAATTTTACAATTCCACCATCCTTGGGTTTGAGGTTTCTGAACCAGGATTTGTTTCCAATCATGTGTCTGGAGCATCCACTATCCAGATACCACTTCATTTCCTCCTAGTGGTGTGATTTAAGCTACATCTGCATCAAAAACAATTTTTAATTTAAGTACCCATATTTTCTTGAGTCTTTTTGGGTTAGTTATCTTCTTGGGCCTTTTCACTTTCTACTTTTTAGCTTTCCTTGTGGAGAAGCATTTTTCAGAAGTGTGTCCCCTTTTTAAAATAATAGATACATATAGGAATTTGATTTTGGGACTACTTGGACGATCTCTTATCATCTTCCTTCTCAAAACTTAGTCTAGTTTTATCAAGATATGGTTTCTAGCCACCAAGCATCATGTCTAGATTTTTGGAGCCATTAACCATCTTCTCAAGATCTAATTTTAGAAGTTTGACAGTTTTCTAAAGTTCAATGATCCATCTTTTGATATCTTCCTTGCAAAGTATGCAATCTCATCTTTTTCATCATCATCATCATCAGAAGTCTCTTCTTCATCTTCATCAAAATGTTCTGCAACTTTCATGGCCTTGGATGAGCTGGACTTTTTCTGAGTGGCCTTCAGTGCAATAGATTTTTCCTTTTTGTTCGACTCCTTAGATGCTTCATTTAGTTCAATCTAATGAGTCTTTAGAAACCCAATGAGAGCATCCAAACTAAGTAAATTTAGGTCCTTGGCCTCTTGGATAACTATTACCTTGGTGCTTGAGGCCTTAGAAAGACTTCTCAAAATCTTTCTAACCATTTCAGCATTTGAGTATCTTTTGCTTGAGGCTTTCAACTGATTTATGATGTGCATGAATCTAGTTGCCATCTCATTGATACGTTCATGCTCTAACATTTTGAACATTTCATATTGATGAATCAACATACTAGTCTTAGTCTCTTTGACTTAATCACTTCCTTCATGGAGGATTTTGAGTTTATCCCAAATCTCCTTAGCAGAGTCACATGAAATGATCTTATCATATGTACTTTTGCTCAAGGCACATGTATGAATATATTTTGTCTTGGCATTCATTTGAACTTTGGCTTTATGTTGATTAATCCATTGATTCCTTGGTATGGTTGTAACTATAACCGATGGAGGTTGATTTGGATCAGCAACCACTTAAGGCATAGATTGCTTAGTAGTGGGTACATAGCCACCATTCTCTATGATTTTCCACATGTTAATGCTTGTAGACTCAATGAAGAGTCTCATTCTGTCCTTCTAATATGGATAGTCTTCAGCATTAAAGTAAGGAGGGCGGTTGATAGAGTTTCCCTCAGCAATATGGTTGATATGTTGTGCCATTTGTTGGATCTTTATTCTCTACAACCATTTGGAAGCTCAACCCCAGAGGTAGGCTCTAATGCCAATTGTTGGTTAAGGTAGCACGAAAATGGGGGGGGGTTAAATTGTGCTTTAGAGGAAGTTTAAAACCTAAATTTATATAAAACAACTGTCTC